>UCOL01004632.1:0-14009 GCA_900474335.1 Ormyrus nitidulus
AGTTTATTTAGTTTTAGATCGAGCCAGACCAGCGAACAGGAAAGAACTTTCCTCTGCTGGATTACTATTGTAACGTGACATTTATGTGCAATTATTATTAATTAATTATCGTATATCTATCCTCTGGCTTAATAAATAAAATAAATAAAATTATCAAAATAAAAAATTATTAACAATTATAAATATTTAAATCAAATGCAAGATGAAAAGCTATTATCCGTTTAACGAATTACAAGCAACTTATTTTCTAAAGTTAATTAAGTATTTCTATAAAAAACCAATAAGTTCTACTTATAAAAAAAAGTCACATTTGCACCCTCGCTATTAAATGAAAACTAAATTTTGTTCATCAAGATTTATAAAATCTTAAATTCGAACTTTGGACTTGTTATGGTAAGATTGAAAAGGTACTTCAGTAAAACTTTTATTAATCCTCCTGCACATAAAAGAGTTATCGCGTCCTGAAATATGCGTGTTTCCCGTTATATGCTTTACATTAAAACCCTAGTAGAAATTACATCATTTTAAATTCTTTGAGGTTAAATTTGAGCACTTATTCGTTCATTAAGGAGAATTTTTTGACCATTTATAGCACTTTCTTAAAAAATGGTCAATTTTTGCCCTAAAGATGTTTTCAATTTCTACCAGGGATGCTCAGGACGGTTAATTACAAGCTAAGTTTATCAATTGGCTATTACAAATTGCAGTCAAACTCAAACTTGAGATTTAGACAGTTCAAAAGCCATGATTACAAATTTCGATAACCGATCTATTGTACACTCATTACTAAATAAGTACAGTACACTTATCTATAACAACTAGCAATCAATACAGAAATACCTTTAAATAATAAATAAATAATAATAATAATAAATAATGAATAAAAGTTTAATTTTAGATTTTTTTCAATGAGTTACCTTATTATTTAAATTAATTTAAATTCAGAAAAGCTTTGTTTATTATTAAATAACTTTATAAGAAATACTTTAAATAATTTTTACCATCTTAATAAATCAAATTTTGATTTAATTGTACAATTTTCACAGAATAAGTCATGTATTTAATTTTTGACATAAACCTAGTTTTATAACTAAGCTCATTTTTTTTTTGTTTCTCACAGAACCTAACATAATTTTTTTAAGGAATGTTCTCAACGATTTTTGAAAACTGTTCAAATTATAAAATACTCTCATAAAGATTTCTCCCTTGGATTTCCCTAAAATACCTGACAATTCTGTCAATGTGCCGTTTTTAATTAGAAACGCTCCAGAAACTCCGAGCTTCCGAGACGTAGTGCATTCTTAGACCATCGACTATCGCCGCATTCGCATTGCAGTATCGGCAGGATAATGTCAGCACTGATTGGCTCGCAATTGTACGTAGCGTCAGGTATATCGTCATCGCAATGAGATAGTTGGCGCACGGACTTTCGAGTACGAGGATTGCCGAAATCTCTACAGCTGCCCTCATTTCGAACTTGTGTAGTGCATATTCCTCGGGGATCTTCGGCCTATCCAATCATGACCTAAAAGCGAGAAGGGCTACTCACTGCTTTTTTGTGAATTCAACGTATACTGAGGAACTCAGGGTTGTGTAAGTTAGAAATAAGAAATTAGCGAGTTGACATCTAGATTTTAATCGATATTTTGTTTTCTTATTACCATTTTTTTTACATTACCTGACACAAAAATTGGTGAGCGAAATCTTTTATGAATCAAGTTGCACATAAGCTTGATGCCAATATTTGAAACCCTTAATTGAATTAAGATTACATTAACAATAAACAATATTATAATGAAAATATCTGAAAAAAAGATTCGGGCTTATACTAAGCTGGAATGAAAATTTATAAATGTTTAGTGCACTAGTTCTAGCCTAATCTTGATAAAGAAGAAAAGAAGCAAAGGTATATTTTACTCCAAGTTCTCTTGCTAATAATCGCAGCATCGCTCTCTTCTCTATTGCAGTGTCTCTTTAATGGAAACTTTTTAATACTCTGTTGACATATTCTGCAGGTATTAGAATAAAAAATATCAGAGGCGTCATTGCACAAAGTTAGACCTAGAAATTTTTGTTCCATCATCTTTTACTTGCACAAATATTTTTCGAATTTCCAGCAACAGCTCCATAAGTAAAAGTAAGCGGCAGCTGTGCTTCGCTTAGCAACCCGATATGCAGAGTGAGATAATAGCGGGTCATATAGCAAAAGTGAAATCACTGAAGGGAAAGACCTGCAGTTAGTGTGCAAGGAAAATCGACGCGAATAATAATAGCTCGTGGAATTGCACTACATGCCCATCGACTCGGTTTCTATGCAAAACGAAGGGCGAAAAGGCGGTCGAGGCTTGGCCACTACCACTTCTGGTATTATGCGTTTTTAGTCGGCCGCCGATTCCGTCCCTATAGTTTGCGAAATTTATCTTTGATATCTGCTCGTC
This sequence comes from Ormyrus nitidulus, assembly GCA_900474335.1. NCBI lineage: Eukaryota > Metazoa > Arthropoda > Insecta > Hymenoptera > Ormyridae > Ormyrus > Ormyrus nitidulus. The sequence goes on from UCOL01004632.1 coordinate 2,439, forward strand.
CCTACATCTTTGATTATGCTTTCCCTTTAACCGACAGCTTTTAAACGATACTGTATAAAATTTAATTCTGACTTAAAATATTTTACGTGTTTTGTACGTGCAAGATCAAACGTTTTATCAGCCTTGTCTGCAAAGTCGATAGAATCGCTGTTTTAAAATTTTGTGTTTCTTTTTATAATACAGATTCGCCGTAACAGGAGTAATAAGTAAAATGGATTTCATATTGAAAATGAAGAAAAATACTTGAATATAAATTTCTATTCAAATAGAATCTATAAGCTGTGCATCAAACTTTACGTTTCATACTCAATTTTGTCTCGATACTGCCATTAAGTTCAATGCACACAACAATACATACTTTTTAATCATGGTGCGCACCGAGTGAGAGAAGCTTTAAACGTTTACAACTTTTTGGAAAAAATAAAATCTAACACGGCGACCCTTTGCACCTTATTAAAAACGTCACCTTAAAAGCCGGCTGGCCTCGAAAAATTCATCCCCGCAGCTACAAAGTGCTGCCGCCGTCGTTGAAACTTGTGCATTATCGGGAACGAGCCAGGAGAAAGAGTAGTGGCACGCCGAGAGATGACAAGTTTACTTAGCGGTGGGCCGCCTTATGAACCGACACTTTCACTTGTCGTCAGAGCGTCGAGGCTTTAAACTTTCTTACCTTACTGCACAAATGTCTAAGTAAAGACTTGAGGATTTACAGTTACTCTTCGCCGCGGTACTTATTTTCGTTGACTGTCACAGGCAGCAGAACACTCCGAGTCGGCTTGTTTGTTTTTAGCATTTCCGTGTTTCGTGTTTACTTCGAGTAGTTTCAACCACGAAGGGATGATTAAAAATTAATTGCATTTCTTGAAGACCTTTTCGTATAAAATTTAAGTATTATGTGCAGGTGAATTTCATTTATCAATAATCCTAATTTTTTTTTTAAATGCGCAAATATGCCAAGTTTATTATTTTATTTCATATTAATAGTTGGATTTTGTTCTGAAGAGGGAACAGTCTCTTAAAAGATACCTTTTAGACTTGTTAATACATGAATTAGTCAGCTTGCTTATGCAATACTTTCTTTTTGCGCGTTTGAGACACATTTTCAATCATCTTATACTTTTAATGGTGTTGTCGCCAAAAAGAGAATAAGTAAAACTATTTTATTTTACAAATAATCATAAAAAGTTGTCAATTTTTATGAGAAAGCTTCATTGGCCAGATAATGTTTCTCGGAATTATGCTTCGCATATGTTCCGGTAAACTTTATTAGTTAAACGTAATTTTCTCCATGATCGCTCCACATTTATTTGTTCTAGCCAAAGCCGTTTCAACCCAACGAATGCAGGAAAGCGCCAATACTTGTAATAAATTTACGCCTGCGATACTTTCGCATTTTCCGCTCTCGAAATCATCGATTATGCACGAGGTTAAGCATTAGCACTCTGAAAATTTCAGAGCTAGTGAAAAATCGATTTTGGATACCGCTTAAAAATACATCTCTAAGTTTGGACGATCGAAAAAATCGCGCAGTCTCGCGAGAGAGAGAGAGAGAGAGAGAGAGAACGGTGTGTAAGGAGGATCGAGCATTGAAGCCAAGAGCAGAAATTCGAAGCGGCGGGGCTTAAACTGCAGTGTCGGTAATGCTGATCCAAGAAGGTTACTGGTAGAATGCCAAGACTCCTCGATACTCGGCTCCCTTTTCTTCCTCTCGACACCAACGCTGTGCCCAGGTATCCACTTTTCACGCAGAGCTCGCATTCACGTTGTCGCTTTTCCTCTTTTTTTTTTTTTTTTTTTTTTTGTCGGAATCCACGGAAATCCGTTTAATGCGTTAGAACTTGATATAGAATGTATAGTGTTCAATAAATTCGTAATAATATACTCTCAATTACGTTACCATGTAGCGATATTGTTTACGTGATCAAGGGGACTTTAACAACATTTCGTTTATTCTTTAGCTAGTAAAAGTTCAACGTGTATTTTTAGCTTGAGAGTTTGATTGATTTTCATCATGCTTGTAAAAAAATAACAACCTTCTGTGAATTTAAAAATATAATTCCTGCAATTATTGTAAATTTAAATCGGATTCAGTTTCAGATGTAGCTGCCCGTCAAGTCAGAATTTTGCAGATATTGTACATCAGCGTGAACGACATAATTCATTGTCTCAAAATTAGCCCGTATCCACGTGTAAAAATTCAAAGAATAATACAAATTTTCAAAACGTGTTCTAAATTATCATTTCCGTCTGCTTTCGTCACATTTCAGTGCTCGCTACACCCAGAAAAAAGATTCCCCTAAAATCGTAATTTCATTGGCAGGAGATCAAGTTTCTTTACCCCAAGCTTTCCGCGTAAAAATGCAAATCACCGAGAAGTCAATTAGGCAGTCCCGACCAATCTGGCAATCAATCTCCCCGAATTTCGAGGAATTCTCTCTTATCTGGCGTGCGTCCGATTTCCCTGCGCGCAGCTGTTATCTCGCAAAATCCCTTATCTCTTGCACTCATCAGTTTTGCCAGTCGTTCACGCCGGCAGTCCAGGAAGTCAATCCTTCGCATTTATCCAGGTCACTCGGCGTACCCTGAACGTACGCGTCATGGAGAGTTCTTGCGGGAGATGTAGCAGCTATCAAACGATGAAACCGGCATTAGCACTGCGAGGGCTCGCGCCTCTATCGTAATTGCAACGAGGAGGTCGGCGAAAAACCGCGATTCTGCATTCGGTGGGCTGGCTGCTTGAACGCCCCTGCGGTAAAGCCTTCGGTTCGCGAATTTCGCCACTACTTCAGAGGTACTTGCAGTATAAGTGTCGTTAATTTCTTTATTGTAAACGAACTAACCAGGAGAGTATCATTTGTTTGGGTCACGGATTTTTTTTCAAACTGTGGGGTACGTTTTTTAATGTTAAAATATGAAAGAAGCCTTTTCAAAAGAAGATTTTTCAAAAGTTATGAGCTCTTTTAGCGAAATTCCTGGAAAAATCGATTTTTGTTCAGTCACATATAACTTTAAAACTGTTAATTGTAGAGTATTTTAACTCCCTGCACTTGTGAGGGGAGATCAAATCCTATCGATTAGAAAAAAAAGACATCCAAAAATCTTTATTTGTTCTAAAGTTATAGCTAAATAAAAATTTGTAGTCGATGAATTTTTGTGGATTTTGTTATGCTACTTTAATGGTCATTTTGTGTGGGGCCATAACTTTTGAACAAATAAAGATTTTTTGATGTCTTTTTTTAATCGATAGGATTCGATCTCACCTTTCAAATGCCAGGAGTGAAAATACTCTACAATTAACAATTTTAAAGTTATATGTGACTGAACAAAAATCTATTTTTCTAGGAGTTTCGCTAAAAGAGCTCATAACTTTTGGAAAAACTTTTAAATAATTTTAACATTAGAAAACATATCCCAAAGTTCGAAGAAAATCCGTGATCCAAACAAGTGATACTCTCCTGGTAAGTAAGGAAAAAACTGTTGTGTCTTCTTTACTTGTTTAAAAATCTAATGTTTCACCCGCTCTTTAGGACGAGGTCAATTATTTTCAAAAGATATTTTAGTACGAAAAGGTATTTTTATGCTGTGATGCTCTATTTTAGTATGTATAAACTAGAGTTGACACGTATATGTGCGTTAGAACACTTTTACAGCTCGTCACTCGGGTTTATTCTAAAAGTTCGGAAAGTATTTTAGCTTTTAAATATCTCTCAAAGAACGATATTCCCCAATTTTACAGTAGGTAAACTTTATCGTGTAGCATTGAACTCTCGATCACCGTGGAAACAGGCAATAACGAATCTTTTTACAAACGTCCTTTAATCGTAAAACTTTATGCCCGAAGAAAATCGCAAAATATTTAACGAGTTCGCTGTCATAAATGTTCCGTCTACGTCTGCAGCTATAAATCAGATCAAGATAGTTTTGTATAAAAACTTCCCATTCTGGTACTTCTTGTGTAGGCATCGTATACGACGTTGTACTAACTACATTTCTAAATAACGACTGTTTCCGACTAAAAGAAATTTAAAAGTTCGGGAAATCTATCCTATATATCATTTGAGAAATCCAGTGAAAAAATTTGACCGTATCGTAAAATGCCCACCAGTCGGAAAATCACTTACAAAACGGCCAAGCGCAACTCTATCACGATAAAAATTAACAACAAACGCAGCTGCAAGTCCCCTTCTCGCAACGCTCCTGATTCGACGTCGCGAATCCTTAGCATCCTCCCCTCTTCGGCAGAGCTCCGGCTTCGGGGGTGGTGGTCAGCAGCAGCAGCAGCAGCAGCAGCAGCGGCAGCGGCGGCGGCGATAGCACGAGACCGGGTGTCGCCCCCTGGCGTCGTCGCTTCCTCGGCGAAGGGTGGCGAGCTCGCGAGAAAACGCGGCGGCCGTCAGTCGTGGGTGCAGTGCGTGCCAGCGCGCAGTCACCGCCTTTCTGGCTGCTTGCTGTTTCCGAGCTGTCTCGAGAGAGACTTGCCTGCCTCCTGTCCCCTTCTTCGTCATCGGCGTCCCGCGGAGGACCACCCCGGCGGCGGTCTGGACTGGAGCGGGCGCGAGGTTAGGTCAGTGTCGTCGTCCTTTAAATTATTCCCGTCTAAGTGATAAGCGCTCGTAAAGTGTGGGCAGGGAAAAGCGCGCCAAGGGGGTTTCGTGCTCCCCGATACTAAACTCTCCGCGAGTGCGGTTTTTTCAACTCTCTGGAATAAAATCACTTCACAGCGAGCTTTCGAGCGCTTTGAATTTAGTTTCTGTTTACAGTTTTTTTTTTTTTTTTTTTATCTGCAATCCAATGGATTCAGAAACTTCTGGCGAATGAGAAGGCAAGGGAAATGACTGCACTAACATATATAAACAACAAATATTGACGCTTCATCAATCAAAAACTAGTGCTTCAAAAATCCAGTTTTCCGCTAACTAAAGAGAGACAACGCCTCGATTACGGATTTTCCTGTCGTGCTTGCGCTTCCCTAGCATCTAAATTTCGTGAGTTATTTTGCCTCTTTGCAAACAAGTTCTCGGAGACTTTGTTCTCCGCGAAACTTATCTAGAGTTGAAAAGATTTTCGAAGTTTGCTTTTCAATCCTTTCCCTGGGCTATCAGGATTACATTTTAAAATGCTTTTAAAATTTTAGAATGAGAATATTTTTCAAGAAACTTTTTTTATGTAAAAAAATTTTTTAGAAGGTTCTTTCAGATACAAATTCTGTTTAATTTGTTAGTTAAACTTATTTTTTTAAGAACTTTTTTTAAGAATGTGCTGAGTTTCAAACCTGAGTTGTACAATTGAAAGCTAAGTGATTTAATTATTCAAGAAAACGCTTGCATTTCAAAGTAATCTGGAAGCTAATTTTTTTAATTAGTAAAGTGGATTAAAAATTTCTTGCGCTTTGAGTTTCAACCCTTTAAAAATGTTTACTTAATATCAAAAATGAAGTAAAATTTGTCAAAAATATTATTACAACTTCAAATATATTCTGAAAACTTATTGAGATATGATCGTACCGAGAATTGATGGATATCGACATTAAAATTTTAACAGAAGATATGGAATTTTTTATTAAATTTAAGGTTAAACATAATACATAATCGCAAGCTTTTATTGGATTTGTTAAAATCAATTAGGCATAATTGTGTTTACTATTTTAATTTTATTTATAAAATTTCGATACTTTTGAAGCTTTCGGACCCATTAGAAGCTACTCATCATTCTGTCTACGGCACGTTCGTGCCTACTTTAATCCTAATTCCAATTGCGCTAATTGCTTGCGTAATTCTGCCTGCGCTCGCCTCGACAAAATCTCCAGCAATAATGAAAATGGTATCGTAAGACGGGAATTCTGAATCCCACGAGCCTCATACGGCCATTGACTGGATTGGTTCCGCTACAACTGATTGCATGCTGCTATTCCTCCTTTATTCGCGATTTATCAGCAGAATGCAAGACATTGTTGCCCTTTGCAATATATTGAGAGCAGAGCACTTCTATAAAGTATATACGAGCGAGGCTATCTTCCTCATCCATTTGGGAAAGCTCGGAGTGACGTAAAGTTTATGCATTCAAATGATCAATTTGAATTATATTTTGCAAAATGAATTATGCTTGTATTTCGTTTTATTTACAAGGCATAATTGTAAGCAAATTATTTAGTTAAAATTTACGAGGTGGATTAAACAAAAGTAATTTTATGAACAGGCCGAAATTAAATATTCGAGGTATCTGAAATTATGATTTATTTTCAGTTCTCGAATTGGAAAACTGATGAATGTGAAGCATAAATTTCTGAGCACTTGTTTGAAATAATATATGCAAAAATTATCTGCGCGTGTTAAATTATTTACTTTTTATTTTCTTCTATAAATTATCAATTCATCAGATTCACATTGCAGACATTTAATGAATTTAGAATCAAGCTTTATTAATAAACAGGTGCTTCTCTCTCGTTTCAAACAATCAGCTGCTTCCATCTGCTCAGTCAGAACCCACGAAACTGCAATCCAGAAATTGCACCTGCCACCCCAAGCGGTTTAATTAAAATTTCGCGAGCAATCCGAACAATTTCTGCTTAATAAATCACTCGGAATCGTGTATGGGATTATGCACGAGCGGCTGCTGCTTCTGTTTCAGGGCGGGCGAGGAGAGGCGCGCGCGGAAGGGCAGGCCGACGCGCTGGAGGTGCATCTTGGCGTGGGTGTGGCGGCTGCTGGAGCGGCGGCACCTGTCCAACAGGATGCCACCGACGATCGGGGAGACGTTGCGCGTTTGGCTGCTCTCGGCCCTCGTCGTTCACGGCGCCGTGGCCGGCAATCCCGACGCCAAGCGGCTCTACGACGACCTGCTCTCCAACTACAACAAGCTCGTCAGGCCCGTGGTCAACACCTCCGACGTCCTGCGCGTCTGCATCAAGCTCAAGCTCTCCCAGCTCATTGACGTCGTGAGTATCTTCCTTATTCACTCGCAATTTTTCCACCCCTTTTGTTTTTTTAAACAGCATTTTTAAACTTCTTCATTTATTAAGGGGACATTCCAATGTGAACGTCAAAAAAGCATATATTCAATCATTTTTTCCTCGTCAACTATTGAATATAATTGGACAAATTTTTTTTCCTTTAAAGGAAATGATTGATCAAGGGGAGTAGAAAAACATTTTTTTTTTTTTTGTTCATTAAAAATATTTATTTATTTATTTATTTAAAATATAGTATAAATATATATAAGTTTTCTGCCGGAGCAGGTGATTTCTCAAAAACGACCGGGCGCATCGACTTCAAATTTTAACACGATATTGAGTATTATCGTGGCTATCGCCCGTAGCTCCAACTTGTTAATATTTTGATTTTTACTTATAATTTCACCTGATTCATGACAAAAAAATTGCAATTTATAATGCAAAAAGCGCTGCCATTTTGTTAATTTTCGATGCAATAAAAAAGTGGAGGTACGGGCAATAGTCATGATATTATTGAATATCATGTTAAAAATTTGATTTCGATACAACCGATCGCTTTTGAGAAATCACCTGCGTCAGCAGAAAATTTACATTCTATATAATTATACTATATTTTAGCTAAATAAATAGATATTTTTCATGAAAAAAAATGTTTTTCCACTCCCCTCCATATTGAATAGATAGAACAAAAGTAAGAAGATTGAAGTACTTTATTAATTTCTTTATTGATTTTCTTTTAATCCAATCAATGAAGCCCTGCATTAAAAGTTTTTTATCTAAAAAACAAGACGTCAATCGATCAAATAGCCGATAAAAATCTGCTGCCACCATCTGAATACTAACGATCAGTGAGCTTTACACAAAAGCTTTGCGTTTCCTAGTCGAATCGATTTTACTTTTAATTAAAGTGAGAAGTAGAGGGTGAGTGAACACTAGATTATCTGCATAATTAATTTCCATCTTTCGTGGCAGGATAAAAAGTTTCCAATTGTAATTTTAGTTGAAATGGTATCTATTGCTGTGTCTTACTCTTGGTGCTTCGATCGCGATTACAGAGAAGATTATTTAAGTTGCGCTGGTGCCGATAGTGTAAACGTAAACCAATTATTTCTTTTCGTATAACTTGTTACTGATGAAAAGTATTAATTTAATTCTTTTTGAATTTTTTTAATGCAAGAACGGTATGTATTACAATGTAAGTTATATGGAACTGTCTGTCGAGGCTTCGATTTATAAAGTTTATCGCTTGCTATGCAAGAAGTTGTTTGAATATACGTTTGCATATAGAATGTCACTTTGTAAAGATTTTAAATTGGTATTGAATGTTGATATTTTTTAACTAAAAGAAAATCTATTAGTTATAATTAGCCAAGAATTTCCATAATGTACATGACACGTGAGAAATTTATTGAAAGGTGGCTGTAGATGTAGAACTCTACGTACCTCAAGTTCGAAAATGGAATAGTTCCTTGAATACGAGTAGAGCCTGCAGTTCAATGATAAGCATTAAGAGGTGTATATGTATATAAGAGAATGAAAAATTAAAATTTATACGTGGCTAAAGGTTTTTCCTTCAGTGAAATAATGTGAAGCCTTAAAACATTTTAACGAATAGTTACTGGGAGCCGCTTCTACTATCGTTACTTTAGTAAGCATATGTATGTGAATAGAGAAGCTCAGGCTGCTTTTGACACTGCTTTTCTCTTTATCACTTTCTTTCTTTCAGCTGTTCGCTGAATTCTTTTGTCTTTTATTGTCTACATTCATCAGTGTTGCCTGTGGGAAGGAAATCCCTTTGTGTAATTAAAGTAAATTGTTCTTGATTGTGAAGACGCTTTGGAGAGCATTTAAATTAGTCTCTTTTTTAATATTGATCAACTATGAAGGAAAGCTTGAGTATCGACGAACTCTGGAAGTGAATTAATGAAAGCGTTGTTTTGTTAGGTTCTCGGTCGTTTTGTCGAAACCTTTTGATCGAAAACTTTTTGATTGGAAGGACGTTTGGTTGAAAAACTTTTTGTCGAATGGTTTTTTTGTCGAACAGATGTTTTGTCGAAAAAAAATGTTGTTGTTATTTTTTTTTATTTAATATACATATATTTAATTTTTCGATGAAATGCCCATTCGACAAAAAGGTTTTCGATCGAAATATTTTCGACCAAACGTCCGTTCGATAAAAAGGTTTTCGACAAAACGTTCTTTCGATAAAAGTTCTTCGACAAAAAGTCTGTTGATCAAATGGTTTTCGACAAAACGTCTTAGAACCGTTGTGCTGTCTCTAATTATTCTTATCCATTGTTCATAACTTATACTTCTACTAATGTAAGAATGCCAATATAAAAATTATAAAATCTCATCGAAATTAAAAAGTACTTAATCTACATAATGTGCATTTTATTTCTATCGTTAACTTAAACAGTTATTTGTGTATTAAAAGCATCACATTAAAATTTTTTTTTTTTGCAAGTTATAAATTTCAAAGATCGTTACTTTGCAATCAATTTCTGTGGGCTGTTAATGCTTTTCAAAATGGACGTTAATGATTGTTTCGTACTACTAAAATTTCAAATGCAATTAAATAACATTTTGTCAATGATCTTACTTATACACATCTCCTACTGGTCTTGTAAATCCGTCCTATAAAAGCAATTCAACGGAGTGACGGATATAAAATGGAAAATAAATCGAAGTAGACGCAGATAAAATGCCAGCAGCATAATCAAGCAGCGATTTTCACCAAATGATAAATGATATGACACAGCCGAAATCACGCTTAGCCTCGTGAAAAGGGGATAACGTAGGAAGACGGAGAAAGAAATAGCGGCTCACCCGCTGGAGTAATTAATATTCTAGAAGTTGCTGGCGTCTGCACGCGAAAAGTTGCCTCTTTCTCTTTAGATGCCGAGGAAAGATTATTGAGTAGATTTCAGTCTAGGGCTGCCTTAAAATATTTTTTAACTTTATTTTAAGCTTTTATCTGAGCTCGTAATGAATGAAATTCCCAGTGCACTTAATTCCATTAGGTACCAGAAAATAAATTGTTCACTGTGGACTATTTAGTGGACATTGAATTTCTGAGAAAAATCAAAGGCAGCTGCTCTGCCGTTGATGGAAAGTAAATGAAACTTATTAATAAAAAAATTTCATTTACTTCTGACGTGAACATTCATAATTAATAAAAAATACAGGTTTGTTCCTAATTTAAAAGGCTTTATTTAAGTCTTGAACCCCGTTTTCTGTTGAATATAACAAGCACATTCTGAAGAGAACTCGTACAAACGTCAAAAATAGTAAATCCAATTTTACATTGCTTTATTATTCTAGTCAACGTAAACTAAAGCAAACCTATTTTAGGTCTGCTTTAATTTTATAAATTATAATTACAATCGATTTGCAAACCTTCTCCGAGATTCTGATTATCAAAGTTTCAAAATTCGTCTATCATTTTGCCATCGCCCCTTAGTACGGATCATCTCCCCAGCACAAAAAATATCGGAAAAACTGCGCACATTCAAGAAACAAATTTAAGCCCTCAATAAATCTTCGTCATCGAAATTGTCAGCGTTATGGGGTCGAATCGAGCCGTTCATCGTTAGTCTCTAATAACAGCTGGAAGATTCATCCCACCCCCACGAACTGCTTCCTCTTATATTCTCCCCCTACAGAAGCGAAAATATCTCTAAGAAAGCGGGCTTTCCTCCATCACTTTATTACATCGCAAACACCTTAAGTTAATCACGATGCTCCAATCGATACCACTCTATTGATCGATATTAGACATTTGAAGATGGCTGGTCTCAATTAAATAGCTCACCGAATATAAAAGAGAGAAAGAATGAAAAAGAAAAGGTTATATATCGATTTTTTGCTGTTGACATATTCCACTCTCCAAAAAGTCTTACCTATATGCGAGTGAGAAAGAACACCGTACAATCCTTCTGGAAATTGACTTTCAGTGGAATTGGCTGAATTTTTGATATATTATATTCATGACCTCCTGATCAATAGTGTCTGTAAGCACAATCTTTAAATGAACAATTTTCGAAATGTAGAAGGTTGAAAATCTGTTTTACATGCGCAATATATATATTTGCGTAATATATATATTTTCTTGATCTATAGATTGTGTCCTATAATTATAATGTCATTAATAGATCACATAAAGTCAACAGAGATATTTACACTGCAGTGTTTAGAAATTATAAAGTATAACATTTTTCCTATTAACTCATCCCATTTTAAGAGTAATTAAATGTTTTCTTTATCGTTAGAGTTTATTGACCCTGGCGTTGAGAATTGGCAGCTGGAGCGTGCACATTTTTGATTAAAACCACTTGAATAGAAATTATTACTATATATATATTGTTAAAAGGTTTTCAAGTTTATTTGCTAATAAAATCAGATATGATATATTGCGACACCTCATTTACAGAGCCCACAAAAACTGCAGAAAATTATATATCAGTCCATTTTAAAAATCATATAGTAATTGGCGATTTTAATATAAATATAAAAGACTGTAACCCCATAAACACGGAATTTCTAAACAATTTTTTGGAAAAGGGTTTTCTCCCAGGGTTCACAAACACAACCAAACCTTCAAACATAACTACGAATGAAGG
>UCOL01004633.1:0-14010 GCA_900474335.1 Ormyrus nitidulus
TTTCAAGCTTTAATTAAAAAACAAAAAACACGTTTTTTTTGGTCCATTTCTGACAAAGTTGCAACGTTACGAAAAACGGCTAAATTTGAGACAAACTTAGTGATGCCATACTTTTTTTGAGTAGTGTACATATTTTTATATTTTTAATCTCGAATATGGTCGGTGGAGAGGCTCCATCGTATTCGAATTGATGTTGATAATTATGATTTTGAAATTGATTTTTAATGTTTGTTTGACTTACTGGCTCTTCTTATTCTTGTAATTCCTTCCGTGAGGTTGGGAGAGGGAATTTGAGCACTGATTTGACACGGAACACGTTAGTTTTAAGTAGAAAATTGAACTTTTATTTCTTACTCTCGAATTTGAAATGCAAAGATTTAATAGCTTTAGAATTACGCGATAATATTGAGTATGAAATCTTACAAATTTTAATGAAGTATGCGGAGTTCTTAAATGTACTTAGCGCGTATAGAAACTTGCTGCCTTACAATTCGGATTAAAGTTCAGCCGAAAACGTTGGTGAAGATCGAAATCTCGATGAGGACTGCTCCTGAGGCCTATTGAAAGAGTATTTATGTTTCTTTCTGTTTTGGAATGATTCAATTTGTTGAACAAGATTACCAGTTTTATTTCAACACTCTTCTTCTTCTAGCATACTCTTCTAGCTTATTGCTGATGAAATTGCGGAATTGGCCGACTTTAATGAAAATTTTTAAAAATTATTAATGAAGTTATTAATTAATAGGATACACCATGAGACGTAACATAGTTATAAAAAGTATTTTTAAAAATATGAAAAATTTTACATTATGTGTTACTCTGTACTCTGTTTGGGAATAGAATTCGATAATAAAGACGTCTAGTAGTATAGCCATCAGTGTAGTGAAAATCTTTCACAACAGCATATTGTAGTAATATTTACGTCTAATTATTTGAAGCAACTGCTTCTGTTTTTTAATATCTTTTGAAATCATACATACAAAAAATAACATTTTAGAAATTTATGTTTAAATTTATTATTTAAAAATATTAAAATCATTTAGAATTGTTACGAAACGTACTAATAATAAATGTTTTATTAGATTACAATGAATTATATACTATAAATAAGCAAGTAAAATTTTTATTTGACAGTGTGATCATTCACTTCTTGATCAAATTAAATTAAATATTTAAACTTATTTATATAATACTGGAATTAAAGGGCTATATGTTCGCTTATCGTCTTTTAAAGCTATCTGCACTCATGAACTGTGCGAGAGAGACAGCTTACCACTCTCTGCCCTCTGTCTCTCTTTTTCCGAGCTTCAGTTGGCTAAATGGTTACCCCAATGCGCAGCCTATACTTTATGTCTATGATTCCAACCTCTTACGTAGCCACGTGATCAGGGGTAGCCAATAAAATCACAACTAATTTGCCTTTATTCGAAAGGTCATCATTTTATTAAATTAAATGCATTTATGTAGAATCCATTGCATAAAGAAGGATCTCCATGGACTAATGGCAAGCGGACCAGACTATTGAAAAGCTTATGTATAGATATATTCTCCGCGTTATTTTTAACATTTTAAAGCCTTATTCTTTTTCCCTGCATTCCCCCATGCTCTAAACGACAGAACATATTTTGTACGTTTTTCAGCGTTACCGCAGTTTTTGACAGTGGGGGAATTTTCATATCAGACTTGAGCATCCTCCTTTTGTGACATTACGTTCTAAACGAAGGGATTATAAGTAGGGGTATCAAGTGGTTCATAAAACTTGAAGTTTTGGTTGTGCTTTATCAGTTGCAGGCCATAATTAAATAAAAAATAAAATTAGGATTTTTAATGCAATAAACCTCGTCAAATTTAGCAATTTCATTACTTTTTCCAGATTGACTGAGAAATAGGTATTTCGCGCATGCTAATGCAGGTTCTACAAGTGGAACTCTCATGCTTATTATTAACTTCAAAAAATAGTATAATGTAAGATGTGTGCACTAATAGTGTTTATATTCATATATGACTGTCACCTAATCGTAAAACGTAGGTGAAACAAGTAACTTGAAATAGATGATAATGGTGTCCAATTCTGAAATTGGTTTAGGTTGCATATTTACATCATTCTTTTTTTTTTTTTTTTAATGTAGGGCAAGATTATAAATTTTTAATTTTTTATAAGAATTAATTTTCATTAATACTGCTAATAATTATAGTAAGGGAAAAATTGAAATTATTGAAAAATGCTTTTAAAATCATCTACTCCATGCCATTGTAGCATACATTTTTAATTTTGTTCTGAAGATGAACCATATAAGATTGAAATGTTGATGGAATACGAGTTTATACACCTCCTATATAGACAAGAGCAACCAGTAATTGGAAGTTTCCCGAAATCTATTTTTAAGAATATCTAATTGAACTAAAAAGGTTTGTTTAATAAACCTAATGCAACATTTTCTAATTATGTTGCAAAAATCAATTGAAAGTACGTCTTAATCATTGGTTTATATTTTATTATAGTATAGTATAATCTCTTGCAAGTAAGAGCATTCGATTAATTTTATAAAAATAGGTATAATTTCGGATATTTTATATGTTGCACTACACACATTTATACTGACTATTAGACTACATTTAAAATATAATGTGCATTTGCATAAGAAACTTGGCCAACAGCCGTTTAAGCTGTCGACTACTTGATTAATGATTATAAGATAAGTAAGCAGAGAAAAGTAGAAACGTAGTAGTTTCATTAGCAAATATTTAGAAAAATCAAAGTAAAAAATAAGATTTAGCAAATGATTTAAGCTCTTTATTTACCATTGAATCAAAGCATCGTGATTGAGAACTCAAGAAGTTTCACGGCAAATTATATTACGGCAAAGATTTTTTGTAGATGTTTAATTAAAGAAAAAAGTTGTATAAGCTCTCTTAAAAAATATACACTAAAAAATATAAACTTAAAAAATACATCTCTTAAAAAAGAATTAGAATAAAATTATAATTATGATATGCACATCTAAATGGAATTTTAAAGTTATATTTTCGTTTTCTATGAAATTATCTCTTAAAAATTATTTGTAATACTAAGAATTCGATAATCTTAGCCGTCAATATAGTGTAAAAATTAATAAGACACTAGGAGAGTACACGGATTTCGGATCACGGATTTTGTTTAAACTTTGAACACGGTTTTCTTATGATATTTTCGACACAGAAGGTAAATAAAGTTATTTTTCACTGAAACTTCGTATTTCGTTATTTGACGATAACTCACCTCCTATTAAACTTAGAAATTTCATCAAAAAAGCAAACAAAAGTAAAATAAGACCGATAATTTGGGAGGTTGTACGTTAAAAAATCTCTGATATTTCATAAGTTATAGATAATTAAATATGAGCACGATGTAATGAGTATTATCTTTGTTATATTCGTTTTTATATAGTTTTTGATACTCTAATTTAATTATTCATAACTTCTTAACTATTCATGATTTTTTAACGTACAGCCTCTCAAATTATCGGTCTTTTCCTCTACTTTTGTTTGCTTTTTTGATGAAATTTCTAGGTTTAATAGGAGGTGAGTTATGGTCAAATAACGAAATACGAAGTTTTAGAGAAAAATAACTTTATTTACCTCCTGTGTCGAATATTTTGTGCGTTGGACCCTAATACTTTGGCTTTCTTCATATTTTGTCATAAGAAAACCATGTTCAAAGTTTGAACAAAATCCGTGATCCAAAATCCATGTACTCTCCTAGTTAGTTTTCACTTTTCGCAGTGCTCATTTTTAAGATAACTAAAAAGTTTTTAAATATATTATAATTAAGTATCACCTAAAATCTATTTAGTTTTATAATTCAAATATAATACAATTCATCCCTGCCAAATTTGTTAATTTTTTTATTAATTCAAGTAATCACTAATCAAATATATAGTATTTACACAATTTGTTTCCATTACATTCATTAAATTTCATGTATTAATTTATGTTAAAAAATATGTTTTTGCACATGTAAATAAAAATTAATACACATTCATATTAATTTTACAGCTAATAAGCATATTTTTTCTGCAATGCACGGAATTTAATACACAATTGCCCAAATTTTTTATTTCAATCCATTATGAAATATTTGCACTTGTGCGTGATAATGTATATTTAGAAAAAATTCTTAGGAACGCAGCACGCATGCAAATGAAAACTATAAAATCATGATAAGCGATATTTGGAACATTAAAATCTCTTTTAAATTTTGATGTACCTGGTACTTTTTTTATATACTAAATAGCAACAATTTTAGAAAATTATTTTAAAAAATCTATTTTAATATCAATTTTTTGTATTTTCCTTTGAAATTTTACGCATCATATTGTCGATTCAAGTCATTTTTTGGTCATGTACATGTAGCTTATCTTACAGTAGCCATGCACAGCACGGTAGCTTTTAAGAAGCTTTCATTCAATGACTCGCATAGGCTAAAAACTTCCTGGAAGATTCCGTGCTATGCAGATCTTTTATTAGAAATTCTAATAATTTAAAATTTTGACTATATACACGAAACTGAATGATCCTTTCGATACTTACGAACACTTTCATGATCTTTAAATCTTTTTATTAAGTTTCTGGGTGTTTTCCCTACGTAAGAAGCATTGTAAAAGCTGACAATTGAAGATTCTTAAGGAAAGCGAACGTTTTTTAAATGTGAAATATATTATACATAGGAAGGCCCTTTTCCCATAGAAGTAATTCAATTTATCTTATAAAGTACAATTGAATTTTGTTCTTTTTCGCTAGAGTCTATTTCCTAGTTTTATTTTTATTAACCTTTAGAAAACGAAAAAATTTTCATACAAATCGACTTTTCATTTGATCCAAAATTTATGTATAATTTCAACGGATTACTAGTTTTACGCTACCAACTTGACAGGTGCTCGAAATATTTACAATTCCATCCTCGAAAGGTTAAATTTGCTTAGAAGTTTGTTTATAAATGTTTATATTAAATTTTTTATAGTAAATTTTTTATCTAATTATTTTAAAGACTGTCGATTATTTTGAATAATTAATAAAGCATCCAGAAAGCTAGTATATTACCAATAGCTGTCAGTTTAAAGTATTTGATGGATTGAACATAACTACCTATTTTTATTAAATTTCAATTTTCCTTCTTAGTTATTTACTAATGCAGCAAAAAACATCTAAATGCTATAGGAATAAAAGCAGCATGAATTAATACATCATTTCTAATTCTCCTTTCATCAAAAATTAAGCGAAAACTTTGTGAAAGGTTTTGATGAGTTTAATTCTTTTTACTTTTGATTAGAAAATTATTGTTAATATACGAAAAATTTACAAAAAATCTCCACTTTAAAGGTTTCAAAAAACTATTAAAATTAATTACTTATAATCAATAGGAAAAAATATAAAAATTCGAAATAAAAAGTACGTTTACGATGATGCAAGAGATATGTAGCAGAACATGTAGAGAATACAATGAAAATTCGAAAATTCACTTGTGCAATACGTTTTGGGCTTTACAGCGTGTATAGCGGCAAAGTCGAGATATAAAAATGATGTATGCATCATTTTCCCTCATGGAAACTTTATGAATAATACTTGTAAGTGTCAATTACAAAATAACTTGTAGAATTTAGAAAAAATGCACGGTAATCGGATTTAAAACGAAGGATTTAGGCTTAAATTAATCTCGTACTTTTCGAATGAAGTTGGGAAAAATGTTATTTAGTCCGAAAGCCTGGGTACACGGCAAACATAAAATAATAAACTTAGTAAAACTTGTTTCCCACTAACAGCGGCAGCCGAACCGACGGAAAAAGTGCTCCGGCGACCGCGCGGAGAACATTTATCGCTTCTTGGCGGCTATATTCCGCATAAACTCCGCGGCCGTCGATAAAGTCTAGCCTGCGTAAATATTCGCCGCCTAATGAACGAGCAATTAAGCACCGGCTCTCTTTCGATTAAGAGACGCGCGCGCGCTCCTCGGGGCCACTGTAAAAGGCCTCCGTTTCTACCATTACCGCGGAGAAGTGAATGCGATACGGGGCCCGGGTAGCACAGATTCGATATAGACTACTTCGTGTTTTATTGCGGAATTGCGCTCACTTAATTGGTCGCGCCGTGCGAATCATATTTTCGGATGCGGTAAGCCGGAGAGAGTCGCAATCGAGAACCTGCAGCCGCTTCTCCCGTTTGCAGAATTAAGATAAGTCTCTGCGACGATAATGCAACTCTCCACCCTCATTGCGCATTTTTTTCAAAAGCGTACCAACCATCTTTGGCTCCTTGATTAATGTGTAAGATATTCGCGTCAAGCAAAGTAAGATAAATTTCCTCCAATTATTCTTCGTTATAGTAATGGCTGCTCGTGCTGCGTATGGCTAAATAATTCTCTTTAAGTATTGAACAAATGACGGGCTAAATACTTTTACGGGAAAAACTCTGTCGCTACAACATTGAATACTCTTTACTTTTTTTATTCAATATTTTATAGTATACATATAAGAATATAATAATTTATGATACAAATATTATTATATCTTCTTTAGAAACGTTAAACAGTTTTTGACCAATTCTTAGCTTGTTTTGCAGTTGAAAATAAAAAATTGCTATTATTTTTTGTCATTATCAAATAATGAAATATGTTTGCTCATTCAGTGTAATGATATTTTATCTTTTAAAATGATTTTCTAATTATTTTTTAAAATAATTTATGGCATTAATTTTAGCTAAAAAATGCTCCCTTTAAAATACACGTTAACCAGCCCAACTGGTTAATTTTCTACCAGAGTATAGTTGAGACAATTTTTAGATAAGTACAATTCCATTGTAGAATGACTACATTAATTGTACCAATAAACTTAATGTGAACCTTGCAAGTTAAAAAACTCTAATAAAAAACATCTTCCGCACAGTATTGTTAATATTACTAAACATAATTATTTAACACTTAAATGTAAACATTCACAAACTGTAATATAGTAAATCAAATTATTTTCAGTTTAATTTAACATAAAAGAAACATCTATTAAAATTTCAACGTACATTTCATTGAATCTCTGTTATACAGTCACAGTTAGTCTCATTTATTGTGTGTACTTTTATTTTATTAGAATAAAAAATGTTTAGTGTGAATAATACTGCAATTATACTTATATCATAAGTAAAGAAAATTGTGAAATTGTATAATTATAATTTTCCTTAAAAGTAATTGAAATACTTTATACAATATGAGTTTCATTTTTTTATTACAATAGATTAAAAAAATTGAAAGTTGCGTAAATCTTGATAGAAAATCTTGGCAATTACTATTTTTAATCAAACTGTATAAAATTAATCCTTTCATTTAGTAATTTCATTAAAAAAGCAGGTCGTGACAGCTGCATTTTACTATGAAAAAGGAAAACTGACTATGAGATTTTGGACATTAACCCTTTTATCACGAATTTTATACGTCAGAGAAGGGCATATAGATTCCACCTTTTTGTCCTTCTTTTTGCCTCTATTGCATTCTTTTTTTTGTGTGTAAACTCTTCAATTCTTTTACATTCTTATGTTACCAAATGTTTAAACTTTATATCCTCTTGAATACATTATTATTGAAAAGTTTTATGGAGATTTTAGATATTATTTAAAGTAGCATAACTTTGGAACAAAGGGATATATTTTAATCTAACTACTCTCAAATGAAAGCTCTTGTTGCGTACTGTTTTTTAAATTTTTGTTCGGTAAACTAAAATTTTCAGTTACGGAGATGTTTTAATTTTTATAAACGCCAAAAGTTCATAACTTTGTTACTAAGGTCCATTTGAATAAACCCTGGTCTTCTTTTTTTTGGCTAAGGAATGACCTCCTGCTTATAATCCATTAAATCTAAAATAATTATTATCTATTGATTAGGTTTTGAATGATGCTGATGGTAGATTTTTTCAATAAGTTTATTAATTGTGCAGTTAATGGCCTTCACTACCAAATCGGGTTGTTGGAAAATAATTACAACAACATTATGTTTTAATCGACATTTCGGACATTTTTTTATTATGTCCCTCTTCAGGATAGTAAACGTTTATCAGGCAAAGGTTCTACGCGGGAAAACAATCCGCTCGTCAATTTTTTCCCACATACAACCTTTGACTGATGAACGCTTACTATCCTGAAGAGGGACGTAATAAAAAAATGTCCGAAACGTCGATTAAATCATAATGTTGTTGTAATTATTTTCCAACAACCCGATTTGGTAGTGAAGGCCATTAGCTGCATGATTAATAAAATAATATTATCTATTGAGTTCGGAAGACCGTAAATATTTGAATATAAAGTATCTTTTAATCTTGAAAAGTTCCATGCAAATTACTATTAACGCTCTTAATATTGTTAAAAAAATATTTTCCAATTTCCTGCATTTCCACGAAAACACGCGATACCCGCATTCGTACAGAAAACTGCATAAATTTCGTAAAACAAACTGTTAGAAGGAAAGGAAAAAAAGAAAGGATCAGCGAACAAATCGCGAGCTCAAAAGATCCAGCGCGAATTTGTTAGCCACGGGCGCCTCATCAATTCTCGAGAATTCCGCGCCTCTGCTCTCCGATTCTCAAACGAAATCGCCGGAGCCTCGGCGCATACCGCGCGCCGCGCGCACTCGACATTTTTCCCCCTTATCCATCTCGCTCCCCTCGCATAACAATGCGCCTCTACCTCTCACGCTATCTGTGGGCCTGTGCGAGAGCGAGAGCGAGAGAGACAGCTCGAAGAAGCGAGCGACTCCGCTACCGTCCCTTTTACGGAGTGGGCGGGACCGGGAGGCGTGGGACCAGCGCCGTTCCAAGCTCCGCCCGGCGCGCCCGGCGCGCTCGACGCGCTCGAAGGAGCCTCGACTCGCCGGTCAACGCCTTCGAGCGCTCGCGAATCCGGTGTGAGCGCGCGCGACTCGAAAGCAGAGTTGAACTCGCGAAAGGATCCTGGCAGCGGCTTACGGTTTCTCTCCCTCTTCGAACTTGGCTCCCTCTCCCTCTTCCTCCTCTCGCTCTCCTCCGGCAGCGAGTAAGCGCGCGAGAGAGATAGGGAGAGAGAGGGAGAGAGAGAGAGAGAGAAAGGCGACCGTCCGGGACAGTTTGAGAGCCGCAGTCAGCGACTGCACCACGATTCTCGAGGATATCTCCTGCGTGCGGTGTGTGGCACGAGAGAGTGCTTATAGCACGAGAGGCAACCTAACCTCTTGGGCGCGCGCTAAGGATTTCGCTTATCTAAAAAGGGGGTACCTTCCTGCGAATGCGCCTCTACCTCCGTCTCTTTCTTCGTCTCTCTCCTCTCTCTCTTTCTCTCTCTCTCTCTCTCTCTCTCTCTGTGGTTCGCCTTTTTTTTAATCGCTCTATCCTCGATCACGCGAATCGTCGCTAAGACTGCAGCGATGCATTTGACCAACTGCATTTAAAGTTCTGCGCGTTTTCGAAGGGGAATTATGGATTTTGTGCTAAACTTGTGATCTCGGTGATAAGTTGTGTCAGTGCTGCGTATTGTATTAAGAAAGGAAATAGATTATTACTCTCTTCTAAACGAAAGCTAATCATCGTCAAGTGTTCGTCGAAGCTAATCAAGATAATTAATATCCATTTAAATATAAGAACTAATTAATAAATTTGTATGACGCCGTTCGGTCCCACGTGGAGTCAGCTAATTACCGGAGTACGCAGATATCAGTGCGGTGTCAGTGCAAGTTCCTGTAGCATATAAACCTCTCAAACGCGTAAATGCATTCTGCCTCCGAAGCATCCGAAACACTTTTAAATAGACTGTAAGAGGACGACTTTTAGTGATACTCGAGTGGATACAGATTAGAAGCTGCGATAGCTGCGGACCGGCAACTGCATCGGGTCTCCACGAACATGTCACGGCGCTTCTGATTATGCGTGAGTATGCTGTAGATTTTTGTGTCTCTCCGACACTGTGCGCTGCCGGCGGCCGCTGCGGCGGACGCCGGCACGGGTTGGCGTGTAAGCGAAATTTTTTCTTCAACTATAACTTTTAAAGGAATTAGCTGTTTCAGTTGTAACAAATGAAATTGCGCTCTTATCGCGTTGAAAAATTAATTTATAAAAACTGTTTTATACGCGGAGAAAAATGTTCTAATAAAAATTACTATACCTTTTTGTAAGGCGGGGACAAACTTGCATTATTCTAAAAAATTACTATATTGTATATTAAATTTTAATAGAACTTCAATTTTTACTACAATTCTATTAAATTTAGTAATTTTTTAGGATAATGCAAGTTTGTCCATGCATTACAACAAGGTATAGTCATTTTTACTGAAAATTTTTTCTCACTGTATGTGAAACTGCGTCAATGATATAAGTAAATAATCAATAAATTGAAATTGAGAGTTGATGTGAGAGTCCAGGGTTCACCTCCTACGGCTTTCGGACAAGGTTCGCCGCTTACATTAAATTGACATGTGAAGCTTCTCTTCACAAAAAATTAACAATAAAAAAGCTTGATAAAGGCCTTGACTACTGGCCGAAACGACGCTAAGTGTTAGGAAAGAAAATTTCCAAACAAGTTCAGGGGATCATTCTTAATTAACTTTTCAACAACAAAAGTTAAATAGCAACTTAAAAATAATTAGGCTATAATTTAATTATAATAACAATTGCTAGAATTTTCTACTTCGACAAACAAAATTGTTGCAGCCTTTGTTTATATTTCGATTTCTAAATTTTGTCTGCAACCAATTATCAATAATAACATATAAATTATTTGTCTTGAATATTTCGTCGTTAAATAAGAATTCAAAAATATTTTAACATTCATCGCCTAGTGGCGATGTTCTGTATTACTGTATGAAAAATTCACATTCCATTTAAAAGTTAAGTGCTTTTCAATGAAATCCTTTTAGAATGTGTGCAAGAGGCATAACAACTGGCACGGAGGAATTTTATTGCCCAAAATGTATAAAAAAGAGTGGAAAATTTCTTTCTTCAAATTACGATTTTAAAATTACAAAGAATTATCGATGAATAATTTATTGAATCCCATAATTAGAAGGATACTGGAGGCTTCGTGTAAGCCATTAAAATTTATTTGATCTCGTAAACATCATTAGAAAACCGGCCACTTCGAGTTGCTCGACAGGAAAGTGGAAGCTAATGTAAAAACCACAGTATGATAATCGCCATTACCATTAATTTCATCAATGAAGTTACTCTTTTAACTTTTAAAACTTTTTTAAGATTTTCAAAAAATAATCAAGCCTGAAACTATCAAATAATAATAAAATTTTTTTTGAATACTTGTAATTTCAAACTACAGTTTAATGACGTTTGGTACTTAAAATTATTATTAGTTGGTAATTGCTAAATATAATCATGTTTTAAAATTGTTAACATAAACCAGACGAAGTCTCATGTTCGAGAAGTTCTTTAACCTTCTCCACTAGAATTGATAAAATATATTATTTAACTATTTTTGCCGCCACGTAAAGAGTATCATGAGTAAAATCATAAGCACAAATCCGTTGTACTTCAATAAAAATTTGAAATTTGCATCACTCGAAAAGCAAGCCGTCGCCAAACTAAGCGGCAGCTCTATTTTCGAAAATAATGAATTCCGACTGCTTAATTATTCATTCGATAACTTTCCAGGATTTGCAAAGTCCGCGGAGGCCCCCATTGAAACACGTCGCTCCAATTTTCACCTACGGAGCTGCGCGGACTGTCGCTCGCGCCTACCCAACCTTTGCGCAATTATTATTCCCCCATCTCGGAAAAAAAAAACATTCATCGCGCGCCCCCTTTCAGCTTCTAAATCACTTAGCTGCTCGCGAAAAATTGCTCAATTGATTGATTTATCGCGGCGGTAATCGTCCAATAAATATAAGCCAGCTTTTACGATGACAAGCGCGCTCGCGCGCGATGTGTATAAAGAGCATCTCGTCTCGGCGGAGAGCCGTAAAAGAGGTGTATCGAGGTAAAATCGCCGCGTGTTGCCGCGACGATAAATCTCTCGCTGCTCCGCTCGAGGAGAGGAAAGTCGGCTGCAACCGCGCATAATACAATATTTAAAATCTCTCGCGTATCGGGCGAGTCTCTCTCTCTCTCTCTGCGGGCGTTGTTCGCCGCGCCAGCGACAATCTTTTCGCGTCCGCGGGAGATAAAAGGAACTTTCCCGCGCGCGGACGTCGCGGCGAATGCGGGAGGGTAATGTGACGTTTCGAAAAAAATGTATCGAAGGAGAAAATAAAAAGCCGCGGCGTTTTTACCAAATGAAAAAAGCCCTTTTAAGTAATGATTGCGTTGATGAATAAAAACAAGTGAGACGAAATAAATATATATATCTCGGATAAGAAAGAAGAAACGTAACAGACACGAACGCCCGAATTATGCGCGATAAATCTTCGATAAGGCTCTCTCGACGGTGGGAAATCCCTCTCCGAAAAGTGCATTAAGCCTATAAGCGTCGCGTTCCCTCTCGGGAGGGGGCTGGCTTTTCGAGCCGACGATAGGCATCGCCGCTGCCGCCGCTGCTGTGTGTATATATACGCGCCGCTTGCGCAGGGCGGCGGCGGCGGCAGCGGCTCATGCGATCCGTTTAATGCACATCCGAGTAACGGCCGCTCCGCACGCGAGATGACGAAAGCCCGACGCAATTGCTTAGAGAGAGAGGGGGGCGATGCGAATTTCAATTTTTTGAGCGAGCGCGCGCGTGCGCGGCCCGTCGCTAGGAAATAATTAAGACATTCTGCGCGAGCTCGGTTATATGGGTGCGCGTTATGCAGGATCTGCGCGTATGCGTGCATTATCGCGGCTTTTCGCGTCGCTCGCCGCTGTGATTCATTGTTTCGGGAATGACACTGATGGAATTTTATCGCCTAATGGGCATAAATTATTCAACGTTTTTTTCAATCCGTATATTGAAAAAAATAACGTGATTCAGTTGGAATTGTTCGAAAAATAGAATTGAGTGGCCTTATATAGGTTAGTTCGCAGATGAGCCCAGCTGATTAGCACTGCATTGGTATAGCAAAAATTACGAAAAACACTAGAACTTGTTCTCGTGTGGTCAAAAGGTAGCGAGCGAATCTCCTTTATAACTTTTAACATTTTTAAAGCATGAGTAATCAAAGTAACGTAAAGTGAATATATTATTCATCCCATTTAACAAAATGCACTGTGGAAAGGGAATAAATTGAACAATTATTGCAAAGTTTGCGCGTAACAATATTTAAATTTAAATATTGTTTACTAGGAAATTTATAAATGCTGCTTATAAATACTTCAAACTCTATATTTAATTTATGTTCTTATAGTGTAATGAGAACTTATTTCAAAATATTTTCTTCCTCCAACTTTTCTATATTCTGAATTCTTCTTAATATTTAAATCTATCATAGAACCACTTAATTATTGAGAATAACATAGTAACTTAATTAAAATACTTTCGGGTCGGTGAAATGTTAAAATAATATAATAATAATCAGTTATATAAGTTTATTTTATTTTAAAACTATATAGAAGTTAAATTAGTAAGTGAAATTCATTTTTTATAAAAAAGAACAAGTATATAAATAGAATGTAAATACGATATTTATTATTTTATTAATTAATTGATAATCTAATTAACATTTCTTCTTAATTAACAACTTTGAAATTTTGTATTCTAACTAGCAAATTATTAAAACATAACTTCAATAATGTTATGTATTGTGAGAAATTATTTTTTATATGACTATATTATATTAACAAAATAATGAAAACTGTAATATTGTGATTGTTTCATGATACTGAAATAATTTAAAAAAGAATTTATAATTTAGCCATCATCCATAAAAATAAAATGTACAATTTATTATACGTATTATTTTTCTTTTTACATTCCATTAAATAATTGTATACAGATTTACTTGAATTTTCAATTTACAAACTATTATTACCGATACACTGAGAAAAATACCTCACTAAAAATTAGTATAGTTTTTCCTAAAGGGAGGACAAACTCGTCTTATCCTAAAAA
>UCOL01004634.1:0-14013 GCA_900474335.1 Ormyrus nitidulus
TTTTTTTAAAGTATCTTAGTCTAACATAGAAAATAAAAGAAAATTATCTTTCTAATATAGAAAATATTTAGCGCGCGCGCAGCGCGCTTGGATGGTGCTAGTATATTTAAAGAAAGGATGAATTAAATTATGCATTTATTATTCACAGTGATTGGCATCCTAGAACGTAGAAATTGATCTAATTTAAAAAATTAATATTTTTTTTCAAAGCATAGTATCTCTTGAATAAAGAAAAATTTGTTTTAATTAACCTACTCCTGATTTTGCAAAAACTCTAAAAATGAACTAAAAATTAATTTCTCATGCAAGTATCCATTGTCTGCACAAAGTTATTGCACCCAACGTAATGAAATTAAAAGTGTGAAAGTGCATTTCCCAGCTCAAAATACACAATGTACCCTCTGGGAAGGTAAGCCTTACACGGCGTCGGAGCATAATACTATCATGAAGACGTAAATTAAAATGTAGAAAAGAATCTACATGAGCCTTGTTTAATCATAGCAATCAGCGTTAAACTGCAGAGGCAATAAAGCGGCCGAGAACTCGGCGCGAACTCACATAATAAAGGTCGTCGTTTCGGTATTACCACCGTAATCTGATTAATGCGATAAAGTGAAATCTCACATTTTATCCGCCATACACAACGACGCGATTCATCCCTTTCACTTTCCATTCCATCGTGCTTTCCATTTCGGGCTCCGCTGATCTCACTGCCAAGAGGGTTCATTACGAATTTCGCGCGGCACTGCGTTGTTTCCTCTCCTTTTTTAGCTACTCCAGAACTTGTTTCTTCAGCGCTTACTCGTCGTTCATTTATCATCCGGTGGCGCCGTTCTTTCCCGCGCGGAGCAATTTAAAATTCACGCTTCGAATATTACTTGCAGAAACTCTTCCTGCACTTCCTTGTCCGGCAGCAAAGCTGCTTTATTGGAATTTCTCCTCCCGACTGTATAAAGTTGCACCTTTGGACTTTCTCGTTGCAGCATCGAAATTACTCGTGAATTACGTTGATGCGAAAAAATACTTCAAGCGCGCCGACAAGAAGGAAGTGGATTTTAAAAATGATTATCTTTGAAACGACAGTAAAATAATTACCTTTAACACAACTAACTAAGATAATGAAGTAGGTAATTCATATTGTTATACGGAGAAAAATGTGGCAGAAAAATTAAGCTTTCTTACTGTAAAAATTACAATGTCTTTAATAATTTGGTAGCAGACCGTAAAAATCTATAGAAATTCTTGCAAATTACATTTTCACATTTTTTTCAGCAAAATTTACTAGAGAGTACAGTAATCTTTATGCAATTTCACAGTCTGTTAGGAAACTACTATAAGACATTGTAATCTTAAATGCAAATTTTTCTCCGTGCACAGAGTATAACAAAGGAGAAAATGCAAAAATTACAAAGGTAAAAAAAATACTTTATTAATATAAAAAAAAAAAACGCTATAAACTTGAAATATGTACAACAACAAAATTATCGCATACTATACAAGGCAGCAAACACAACAGGTAAGCAAGATAAACAGCACACATGTATAAGAAAGACATGAAGAAATCGTCGCAGTCTGCAGTGCGTGCAAGTTGGATGAAAGTCCGCGCGGTACAATATTTGGCATTTGCTAAGCCATCAGAAAACAGAGACAGTAGTAGGTCGTCGTCATAGTGAAAAACGTATAATCAGCCATTCATCCATCATCGCTGTAGAAAAACAACTCGTACAAGCTCCTCAGAGCCTTCGTTCGCAAGCTCGCGCGTCGGTCCAGCGATCGCTCGACGCTCCGGTAAGTACACTACAATAAATTACTTCTTCTTATAATGATATCCGGAGAAACCACCGCTGCCGCCGCCGCCGCCGCTGCCTCCGTGGGAGCTGTACGAGTCGCCCCCGTGGCCGCCGCCACCGCCGCCGCCACTGTAGGACGAGCTGAAGCTGCTGGCGTAAGAGTCGCCACCGCCGAATCCACCGCCGCCGTGGCCTCCGGAGTAGGAGTCACCACCTCCGCCGTGACCTCCCGAGCTGTAGGAGTCGTAGCCGCCCCCGCCGCCGCCGCCGCCGCCGCCGCCGTGTCCGCCGGAACTGTAGCTGCCGAGACCACCGCCGTGGCCGCTGGAAGCAGAGAGTTTTAGGTGAATTCGTTGCAGTTTTCGAAAGTTTGCAGATTTACAAGCTTTTGCTCAATAATAGTTATGGGATTACAGTAGTATTAATTAAAAGAATATTTTATTGCAGCTAATTGAAATTTATTGCTTTAAAGCGATAAAACCGTTTTTATTCATTTCGCTTTTACTTTTACGATCCTTGTTGTGTTAATGTAATTTTATGTGCTAAATACTGCTAAACTTATAATGATTATTATTATCGCGTTTCTTCCATACTTTTATAAAGCAATGCTATTGGAAACTACGTTGATTTGGAAACCAAAAGAAACTTACCCGCCACTGTATCCGGAGGAAATGCTGTTGCCGAAGCTGCTTGATCCGTGATCGTCGTGTCCACCGCCGAAACTGCCGCTGAAGCCACCCGAGCTATATCCACCGCCTCCTCCTGAGCTGTATCCTCCATGTCCGCCGCCACCGCCGCCCCCGTGGCCGCCGCCAAAGCCACCGCCGAAACTAGAGGAGCCGTGGTCGCTGTAGCTGTAGCCACCACCACCACCGCCGCCTCCGTGGCCGCCGCCGAAGCCGCCTCCGAAGCTGGAGGAGCCGTGGTCACTGTAACCGCCGCCGCCGCCGCCTCCGTGGCCACCTCCGAATCCACCGCCGATGCTTGGACCGTGGTCACTGTAGCCACCGCCGCCGCCGCCACCGCCGTGGCCGCCGCCGAAGCCGCCTCCGAAATCGTCGTGTCCACCTGAAATCGCCAACTCATTAGTTTCAATCGATTTAACCACGTTTATATATTTTTTTTTTTTTTAATAAGAGCGTTTAAATTCACTTCAATTTTCTACACGAAAAACATCTACAAGACATTCGGAGCAGTAGAAAAAGTCATGTTTGGTAAGACATCGTAATTATGATTAATTACACAACTTTGCTATTATCAAGCAATTTTTCATAATAGACCTTACTAGTTTTGAATCTCGCTTTGATAATAACATTATTTTCCATTCCACACTAACCTCCAAAGCCGCCGCCAAAGTCATGGCCGCCGCCGCCGCCGCCTCCGTATCCACCTCCTATATCACCGTGGCCGCCTAAATCGTAACCGCCGCCACCGCCGCCGCCGCCACCTCCATGGCCACCAGAGAGAATTATTGCACCGCCGCCACCGCCACCGTGGGAAGATCCGTGGTCATGGTGGTGCTCTTCTGGCAGATGGATTTTTATGTGAACGCTGCAAAGAAATGGATTATTTTTTAAACCGTGCTTGATGTTTTAATGGATGCTAATGCTGTTTTTAATCTTTGGCAAATGAATAATTAAATAACTTTCCTTTCAAGTATGTTATATTGTATTTTTTCGTACTGTTGTAATTTTATACTGGTTTTAGTAAATAAATAAATATATAATACAAAACTTTTTTCAAAATATTTTACTTTTTATGCGAGAAAGTTTATATATATATATATATATTTTTTTTTTTATACAAGAAATAAAAATTTGTCATATTATTTCATATATAAATATAAGAACTATTTACGAACAATTACTTCTATAGAATAAATAAATGACTTACTGTTCCTTTCCAAAAGTGGCAAACGCTGTTGCTAAAGCTGCGGCAAATACTAAACAAGTTACCTGCAAAAAAAGAAATAAATTTCTTAATACATTACGAGCAAAAATAATACAAAATAAACGGTTTTCCGAATCCAACTCCCGAACAGCGGCACATTACGTTAATCTCAACGAAACTTTCTTATACGAGTCGCTTAGGCAAACTACAGTAGATTACATTTACGCTTAAAGAGCGTTCAACTATTAAAATTCCCTACCGCCAGCAACGGGCGCACGAAAATAGTTTAAGAAAAAAAGCCTGCTTACAGCGAGGCGAGCTGCCATGGCTACTCGCTCCCTGATCTCTCGGTACGCGAATGAGAAACTCCTGGCGCTCGGCTCCTCCGGGATGCTCTGAGTTCGGAGCTTTGACACACACTGTCATATATATGTTGGGGCCCGTGCGGTTTTATACGGGCGGCCGGGGGGGCCCACACACGCACGGCCGAGCGAAAAAGCGAGGGAGATACGCGAACGAGAGCGAGAGCTGCGTAAGTCAAGCGGTGGTGGGGGCACGAGGAAATATCCAGCGGGAGAGCACGACCGTGACCCAGAGAGGGACGAGCCTCCGCCGACTCTACTCCTGCTCCTCCCCTCCTCCGCCTCTGCTTCCGAGCCGCTGCACTTTGCGGCGGCGGGGTTAGCAAGAGTCACGAACTCTTTCTGGGGAGAGATCGAGAGCCTCTTGCCTAATTGCTTTCGTCTTCGCGAGAGGCTATGGTTAACTTTCAGTTATGGAGATTTTCCTTGTCTGCGCCGGGGCTCTATTTCGTATGCGGGGTTATTTGCTGCTTCAATTTTTTTCGTATAAAAGGACATTATTTACTGACGCCCCGGCTGAAGCCTTAAATGGGATAGAAAGTGAAATACAGCTGCTATTATAAACGCTTCTGCGGTGAATATTTTCGGACAACTGTTATTTTCTTTCGCTTTAAAAAGCTGCTGAAATCTGGAATTTTTATTTCAAAATGCAAAACCTGAAGCCTTACTGCTCAAAGCTTTCAATTAAATCTTCAAATTAAATTCCAAATTAACCTATTAAAAGTGCAAAGTTTCCATTTACTTATTTTTTCCTGATTGTTTCTTTGAGCAAATATAAGCTACTTCTAAATTCATCTCTGAATTAATAGTAAACTGACACCAATCCGGGGAAAGTATATTTAGTATGGCGACAATCCTGGCTGGGACTGTTCCGGATAGTTATTTTGACGCTAATTCGTTTAAGACTACATAATTTAGATGAATAATTTCAACCTTATAAACATTCCACTTTCAAATTTGAGCAATAATATTCGCGTTAATCTTCAAAGTGTTAGATAACTGCTCTAAATAGTACTAATTCATAATGCATCACTAATTCGATAATCCAAGCCTCGAATTTCGACTTGACCAAAACACCGAATAACTTGAGCACCGTAGCTGTCAATGGGCAGGTTCGAAAGCCGTCTAAAAGTTTCCCGTCGACTGAAAAAGTGCATATTAATTTCCATCCTCATGTTTGCGCTTGTGCCGCGTGTAGCATTTGAACCGGTTCGGGGCGCATTAGAAGGTGGATCGACGCAGGTAGCTGACCGTGGAGACTTCGGGCGCAGTGAAATTCACGAAGCCGAACGAAGCAGGAGTGACTTATTGGACGAGGCTTCGGGCCGGAGAACGCCGCAGGTGACAAGTCTGTAAAAAGGCTCACACGTGTCGCTTACTTCCGTACGGCCAGTCTTGCTTTCGGATTTTAATGCCTTGCCCGTCTGTTTTTTTTTTTTTTTTTTCGACCGTCGGGGATACTTTTCCTCGTGGATTTTATTGTTTTTTCTGCCTTTCTAGGGAGTCTCGCCAGCGCAAAAACGAAATCGATTGAATAATACATGAATGACTGTGAGACCTCTTGGCTGATGGGGCAGCTTTTTTATCGACTCGTCATTTTCTAGATATTGTCGATCCGGAAGGAAAGATTAATTTGTTTATTAATTATTTATAATTAGGAATCATTAAACTTTCTCAAACTTGACTTTATGTGTTTTAGCTTTTTATTTTTAATTGAATTTATCTGCTTTTTCTTCTGTTTAAATACAGCCTAAGTGACGTTTCAAATTTACAAAATTGCAAATTGTTTTTGATAGAGAGTGAATTATAAATGCGTATTATGTAAGTCCACATTTTTTTACAGTCCCTCAATACTTACAAACTTTTTATGGCTCCAAGTGTCGAATTTCTTTTTCACACGAAAGCGATCAATTAAGACTTTTTAGCTCGTCATTAAGAATTGTTACGTTTAACCAATTTTGCATTACATAATGTAAATGACTTATACATCTACTCTATTATTTGAATCTAGAGAACTGATAAAATCTTTTTCTACCTGGTCTGACGATCTTTCTTAAGCCACTTTCTTACTGGCAAGCTGAGGTTACTGCCCAGTATACGTAACTTATCGGTCAATCAATTTTTTAAGCCAATTAAATTCTATTTGTCTGTTGTAAAAAAGGGCAATGTCCTTATGCAGAAAGTATGATTTTTTATTCGTTTTGATAAGTAGATCAAACTTATGTAACTTATCCTTTCATTGCAATTATTTTCTCTGGAACCCTATACTATCTTTTTTCGTAAAGGAGATACCGAGTTACACTTCAGTTATTTTTTAAAATGACTTAATGAATACAGTGCGAAAAACATTGTAAAGTCCTTTTACTAGATATTTAAACATTTTGTGATAATTTGCAAACACATTTATTTAACAATAAGTTGCGGGGGAAAAGTCATGAATAAAAATGTTCACATAGTATAATGAAAAAAGACAAGAAATACCATTAATTTGCCAGTGAGAATAACATTCTACTGCATGTTCTCGATGAAATAAACAAACTAGTCACGTGACCGTGATTTTCATAAAAAGCATTAGTTTCTACGAGCTCGTCGCCGTCGTTATAAATGGCACTCTAATGATATATCCAAAGAAGTCTATAATGAGCGAACATTGTTCTTCTTTTGGTGGAATGTATCCATGCGAAAATTACACTTCACCTTGCGAGAAACGTTAAAGGATGAGAAAGTTCAAAATGCTTTTCGCTTTATTACAGAGTAATACATCGATTTAGATCTTGCCTTTTAATTATAATTATACGACGTTGACTTTGATAAATAGTTCAAGCTCGAATCTCGTGAAACTCGGACAATTTTCAAAACAAGTGAAAACCTCTCCGAGTTATTTCGAAACTCCGTTTTTCGTGTTCAAATCTTCGAAAAGTAAAAAAAAAAAACAAAAAAAAACAGCAGCAAGACAAGATAAAAATCGGGGCCGTTCCAGCCCCGTTGAGAAGCAGCCGCGAAAAATTGCCGACTCGAAAAATCTCCTGTAAACGCTGCCGGTTTTCCCATCCTTGGCGGTGAACCCTCGGCGACAATCGACCTTTGTTTTCCCGCGACTCGGAGCGCGAAAGCGAAAGTAGAGAAGCGTGTGAGCGCGCTCGCGATAAATCAGCGGCTAATTCTCGCAGGATCCGCGCCGCGGCAATTAAGCCATTCACAAAGCTGGGATCATTTAATTTGCGCGATATTGCCGGGACGCGTCGCTCGCTCGCGGGGTGTCTGGGTCACGGTTGGATTTTACTTAATCAAAGGTCGTCGGAGCGACGGGCTTCGGTGAGCACTAACCGATGATGTTGTTTTTCATTTGTCTTTTTATCTGTTTTGTTTGGATTTTTTTATGTCTGGCCAGCTGAGTTGTCGTTTGCTTCAGCGGAAGTGGATACTTTTGCTTCGGCTTTCAGGGGAAGTCCTATGGTAAAATGTAGTTATTGCACCTCGCATTGTAATTCGCGACTTTCGCCTCGAATTTTCGTTTTACACAAATTACTGCGATACCTTTTCTTTTATCGTGATGGCAACTGCCTTGCTTGACTGCATTTGCCATCGTTAATGCTATAAAATGGTTTAATCGAGAAAAATGTTCTTCGTATTACGACCGTTAATTTTTACTCCAACATTCTTTTAAAATCGTTTTTTTAAATTTAAAGCCTATTTAACAATTTGCGAAAAATGTTTGATAATCTTGAGTTTCATCAGGGATTTAAAAAAAGTTTAAAATTTTACTTTCTTACAACTATTGCCGATACATCAAACTTTTTATCTAACTGTTTACTGGGGTTATTTCCATCTATATTAATGCGGTTGTTCAAAAGTTAAAATTATACGTAATGCTTGCGATCGCATCGTAAAAGATTATTTTACGTTTGCTTCAGTATGTGAAAACATTGAATTTAATGAATAACACATTGAGAAAAAAATTATAAAAACCTTTATGTAATAGATACTATTATGCTCGTGACGTGTAATTGATCAATTTTTAATTTAAGTTAATAGACCACTTCTACGTGGGTCGTACACATTTGCCTCGAGCGTTATGATCGAAGATACTCGATGAGACGAGATGCCGTGCAAGCTGGACTGAAATAGAAAGTGAGCAAGGGAGAGTGAAAAAGAGAGTGAGACAGAGAGACGGAAACTTTGGTTCTTTGGCTTGTGAATCGTGAGATTTCGAGCCTTTGCCCTTTCACTCTCATCCGCCTCTCCTTTCTTTCACTTCTCCCAGATCCAATGCGATCGAAACTTGAATAAGTCTCGATCGATTATAAGCTATAAGTGGAATATGTTTTCGGTGCGCTTTCATCGATGTTCACTGATGGAAGCGTCAAAAAATGGTACGAATAAGTGTAGAATTTTATTTCTTCCTTAAATTAATTCGTTTTCTACTAAAAAGCTATTTAAAATTGAGCAGCTTCGATTTTACAGACATAATGAGGTCTAGGAAAACGCAAGTATGTTCTTTTAATTTTTGGGTAAAAAATTTCTTTGCTCTCCAAATTATGCCTGAACGCTACCGGAGAAAAGAGGAAGTATCTTAAACATTGGGAGAGCTTAAGATAATTACATACCGTAAAATTTTAATAATCCTGTTAAAAATGTATAAAAGTAATTTTTTTGTATAAACGTAAACAGTAGATAATTTAAAAGCGTATTACAAATTAAAGTTAGTTAGATTTTTCTATTAATGAGAAGACTAGTAACTAATAATATAAATAATATTAATTAATGAAACTTTCTTTTTTATATAAAATACAGTCTTTCATAAAAGTCGCAACCTTTTTTACGAAGCCTTAGGTTCTATTATTTGTAGCTTTCTTTGTCCGTGAGAGGTTTTTTGAACTTGTTTTCAAATTTTCACCTTTATTTACTTCTTCTGTCTATTGTCGCATCAACCTCCTTTTTTACGTGAAAATCTGGAGCAACGTCGAACAACATGTCTAATTATACAATTATTTCCGCCACATCATTTAAACTAGCTTTTCCGATGTAACTAAGCAAGAAACAAGACAAATACAGCATGGCCTATTTGAGTATATCATCGTCATTTTTATTACACAACCAATCAACACGGGCTTTTGAAACAATCTCAGGGATTAGTCTTAGCTGCTGCAAGCTTCATTGACTCATAAGTAAAGCAAAAAATGCTTAGGCGGAAAGGTAATAGGTAATCGAAATCTCCTTTCTCATTAAACCTGAGGCTTTGTACTATGGTTTTGCTCATAATCATCGGTAAATCATCTTTGTTCTCTTTCGATCAGTGGAAGCTATTACAGACTACTGCTAAATTTTAGTCAATCGATCAGCCATCACTATCTCTTTTAAACACTCAGTTATGTAGATTTTTATACATGTCAGTAAAGAGAAGGAAGAAGAGAAAAGAGAAACGTACAAGTTTCTATTTCGTTGGATTAATACTTGCTGCAAAAAATGAAAAATCGTCGAAAAATAATTTCTTACTAACGGTAAAAGTTGCTTTTGATATCTTGTTATTTATTAGAAAAAGTTATTTCAGTAGTATATTCAGTAGTCTACGAATACTAGCTTTTACACCTATAATTGCTTTTGTGCGAAATGGAGAAGTGATTAAATTTTGATTGATTTTATTAACTCTTCATATTACCTAATAAAGAAATATTTTTTAGAAAAAAACACTTTCTTACATTTTTCAGGTCATAAAATACAAGAGATCTAAATAAAAAAATAAAAAAAAAACGCATATTACGCATTATATCTCCTTACACATATTATATTGAATTCAACGAAAACGAATACTCACGAGAGGATACGCTCTGTAATTATTGAGAAAGTGACCTTTCAAAAAGAACCAATTCAATCTTTCCAACATTTGAAATTCTGCGTAAAAACCACAATATTCTCCAATCCTTTTTCGAAAAACGGCGCTCTTGCACGCGTCGGTTTCTTCCTGAAAACGGTGCAAGAATCGAGTAAATAAGTATTTCGTAACGAGCATCAGTATTCCTCGCGCCGTAATCCCATAGATTAAACCTCCCCGTCCAAGCAGACATCAACCGACAAAGGCTCCTAAAGTATTGCGCAGACGATATCCCTTTTTCTTGGGAAGCACATAACGAACGCTTTTACCCAACAATCCTATCGCGGAGCCTAAGGCAAATTTCTCTCGCGCGTGACTGTCGAGCGAAATCGAGCGAACGCATTTATTTGCCACGCATATCGGCCGGTTGGAAGAACGAAGAAACGAGTATAATACATATATTTGCGTATTAAATGGCACACGTGCCGCGGTCAGCCGCGCGGGAGCATCGGACTTTGGCTTTCTTCTCGCGACATCCTTTCCCTTTCACGTGACCTTTCGCCAGACGCGCGGCAGCCGCGATCGCGATAATTGCGTATACAGAGGCTGGCCCGTGTAAGAGCCGCTCTTTCTTCGTTTCTTCGCCCAGATCTTATGCGCCGTGCAATTATTATCGATTCGACGTGCCCACTAATTGCCGCTTCCTATGTACGGGGCCTTATTTCACGCTATGTTGCGCCGCGAATCAGATGTTCGATCGCGACCGAGCAGCTGGTCTGCCGATGCCTTATGAAATCGGAAGTGTTTTAATCGGGTGTCGATGATACGCGGATATTATTGAAGTCTCAATTAATGCTTTATGGTTTGATTTAATTGGAAATGTTGTAAATGATTCCTGGAAGTAATTCAAGATAGATGGTATTTTCAGAGGGAATAAAGGTTTTTAATTCGATCGAGCTAATTAATGTTATAAATACGTGCAATAAATATTACTTACAATTGATTTTTCATTTGAAAGTTGCGAAAGTATCATTAAATGCAATGGATATATAAATTTCAGTGCATTATATAACGCTTCATTTTATATCTCAAAAGCTTTATACTTTCCTGTTTACCAGACTGCTGTCGAAAACGTAAAATAAAAATTATTGTATCATACATACATTTTAAAAAGAAAACGAGAGCAGCATTCAAACATTTTGCCAATATATATCATTCAATATTATCTTTTTACAATCAATATAATATTTCAGTGTGAACATTTCACGTTAACATTAGAAACCGGAAGTTGCCGTACATTGTTTTGATAGAAGTAATAGTCATGTTTTACTGTTAAACGTCTTTACCGATAAATACTTTTAGACTTTGAAAAGCTTTTAGAGTTTGTGTTTTTCCTGCAACGGTTGCAGCATTTATCTTATAACTGTAGATAGAAATAAGACTAAGACATTGTAAATACTACGTTAATTCACTTAAGTAAAAGATATTAAATATTAATTAAGTAAAAGATACTGATTCTGACTTGAGTAAAATTTACTGAATTATTAACTAAGTCACATGCGAGAGAGACAGAAAGAAAGATGCGCCTCGGATTCGGTAAAATTTACTTACAAAGCTAAATAAAGTATCCTTAACGACGTTTGCTAAACTTTTTAAGCAATTTTTACTTACATTTAAAATGAATTTTACTATGAATTTTTCTCCGTGTACGAAAAACAATTTTCGTGCATTTTTTGCAAGTTGTATATATATTATATTAAAGACGATCATTAAGACTTTTTTTTCCACCGGCCCATCAATAGATAAATTCTTTTCCCCATAATTAACCCATAAGGTTTAATTTTTATTTATGTATCTGTAATGATTCAGGAAGATTTAACATTAGGGGTGTATACTTTTTCTCAACTCAGGCATGAAATTGGGCCTTTTCCATGCGCGAAAGTAGTAAAGAAAATTTCGTGTTTCGAGCGTCTTTCATAAAAGTAGTAAGAAAAATAAAAAACAGATGAGAAATAGCTTCATTTCTTCCCTTGGGGAAAAATGGCCATTTCTACCTCGTAATACTGTAGAGAGATAGTTAAATTCGCGTTTCTTGCTCTCTTGTTTACGACTCGAAATGTCCAGTCCTTTCTCCTACCTTCGCACATAAAAAAGGCCCGCCATGCCTTTGATAAGAAAAAGACGGTGTGGAACACGGGAAGAAAAGCTATTTCAGACTCGGATGAGGTGTTTTCAGCATTCGTCTCTGTTTCGGGCGCTTTCGGCTAAACAAAGTAGTAAGCCTAATAAAAGGTAAACATATCTTTAAATCTCTTTCAGTTAAATATAGTTATATACAACTTCATAAATATTAATATACATTATCTATCTATATATTTATTTATTTATTTATTTATTTTTTCACTTATTTTTTATACTTACAATGGCAAATTGTATTATTCACACAATAATTTAAAGATATTTCAGTGAATGCTCGCTCTATTAAGAATAAACTTGATATCCATGTTTTTAGTAAAAATTATGATATCTTGATTATTCTCGAAACGTGGCTTAGACCAAAAGATAGATTTAGGATAAATGGTTTTAACATTATTCATTTTGACAGGGACAATAACAAAGCCTTTGATCGCCTGGACTGGGAACTTGCTCTCGACCGTCTGGAAATAGAAGCTGTCCGGATTTGCACCAAACTGGAGGATTTTCTGGTTGTTGCCTGGTATAAAGCACCAACACAAGGAAATAACATTACGGCTGGGGAACTGAGGTTGCTTATGGCTGAAGCTAATAATTACAAACATTTTTTAATGGGTGATTTTAACACACACCATCCCATCTGGGGTAGCAATTCTAGTTGTAGGAATGGTAATATCATTTGCGACACACTTGACTTTGATGAAATCTTTCTTTTAAATAGTAGAGATCCTACCCATTATTACTGTGACTATAGTGATAACTTTTTGAAATTCTCTAGTATTGACTTGTTGTTTGATAACATGCAAACAGCCATCTTATCAAATTGGACCAGTGTTGGACGATCCTGTAGGCAGTGATCACTTTCTTATTGTTATTGAGATTCATTTTTAACCAGATTATACATATAGGAAAAGTTATAAATATAACCTTAAAATAATCCAATGGGAAAGTTTTCACTCTGAGCTCTCAGATCAAGAACCAAAGAAAGATACGATAAATTTGTTACCTTATTATATCATAGCAATGTTAGCTCTTATAATAATAAATATAAAAAACGCCCTTCTAATGATATAGCAACTCTTCAAATAGCAATTTCAAATAAAAGAAAGCTGCGGTGGAATGAAGAATGTACCAAACATACTCGCTATAGAAAAGCCTTATTCAAATCATTAAAGTATAGATGCAACCTTGGATCTTACATTGAATTTAAAAAAACTTCTGCTCAAATCACAGCTTTTCTTAAAAATGTTAAAAAAGAAGCATTTCGCAGCTTTGCTGAATCCATTAAACCAAGAGATTCTATGTCAAAAATTTGGAATAAGATTAAAATTTTTAAAACTGGCTGTGGCAAATCTATATTTTCCATAGGTAACGGTATATTTCAAAAGAATGCTAATGAATGCTTAAACGATTTATGTAGACCTAAAAATAAAACTTTTAGCATCTTAGACCCTCAATCTAAAACATATTCACATGAATACGACGAATTTTTTTTAGCACCATTTTCTTTAGAATTTAATTGCTCATTAAACTCATTTAATATTAAATCTTCACTAGGCAAAGATAAATTTAATTATGAAATTCTCTTAGAACTACCTCTATTTTACAAACGTGTTTTATTAGATATTTTTAATGATTTATTTAATCAAGGGAAATTTCCCAATGAATGGAACGATTATTTAATCGCCTTTATTCCGAAACAGAATAGTAGCAAGGCTAGACCACTAGCATCATGTATATTAAAACTAGTGGAAAAAATAATTAATTTCAGAACAACATGGTTCATAGAAAATAAAAATTTGATACCCGAATTTCAATTTGGATTTAGGAAAAATAAATCTTGCCTAGATACAGTGCCGTTTTTAAGGGCGGGTCTACCGGGCCTGGGCCCAGGGGCCCGAGGGGAACGAGGCCTCACCGAGCGCGGATACCTATATCCCTGAGCCTCGACCAGTCTGCTAGCGGC
>UCOL01004635.1:0-14014 GCA_900474335.1 Ormyrus nitidulus
GAAATACAAACAATATTTACAGTTCTAATATCCTAATTTAATTATTGGTTTTCGTGGAATTAAAATAATTTTATGTTCTTAATTTCACAAACAAGAATATGTTTGAGATAAAAATGTATTGGCACTATTGTCAAAAGATGAAGAAAGGAGTAAATAGCCCATGCTGCGGAAGCCAGAGAATAATTATGGTAAGTAAATCTTAATATGTATAAATAATCTTAATTTCTAATATACGCGTCTTGACTTCTTTATTGCTTCTTTCCGAAAGATGCATACAAAAAATATTTTTTAAATAAATCAAATTGTTCAGTAGAAGTTGTCACTAAATAATATTGACACCACTTACAAGTCAAATTTAATTAAATATTTTTATTGAAAATTAAATTCTTTAAATTCCCTTTGAGAGTGTTCTTTTTTGACATGCGATTAAGATTCTAGTCATACACATTCCTAATGGATATGATTAATAGTAATAAAAATATATACTTTATTAAGCGCTCTAAGATAATGTAGTATCCTTTTGAATAAAATTTTATTTTAAGAATTTGTTATGGTTCGCAGATTCATCTTGCACATTATTGTCAATTTTGCATCCTCAAAGAGAATAATATATAAAGCATTTTGAAACAGTAAAAAATTTGGAACTCAAGATTTTTACAAATTTTGATGTTTTTCTCAATAATGTACGTAATAAATTTACAAGGTACTTAATTATCAAGATGAATATATCAAAATTGTTAAAATCTTTAAATAAGCAAATATCAAATGTTTGATACTCAATTAAAAAATAAGCAAAATATTAAAAAACAAAATTTCACAAAATTAGAAAAAAATTCAATTTTAAGAAATCTGCAAAATTTCATTCAAAGATTGATAAAAGTGAATAGGTAATAATGAATTTATTATGGTCAAGTAAATGATTTTCGTAAAAAATATGAATATTTCCTAAAGAGAATATATATTTATTTATAATTCATTTCTGATCAAAATAGACTCCACGTGTAAACTAAAATCTATTTAATTTTAGGAATTTTACATAAAAAAATTATGAAGCTCAAAAAAAAAATCCTTCTAATAATTTTATAAACTCAATATTGCTCATTTCTTTTCTATAATTTATGTTTACATTTTATAATTAACAAACAATGAACTTGCCGAAGAAATAGATAGTCCGCCTTTGATACCACTTGCATGCATTAACATTCATCGGCTAGATGGTTGCACTCGAACTAAACTTAAACCTTGTATAAAGTTTAGCATAGTTTTTAATCAGTATTTTCCAAGTTTTGGGCATATTTTAATAATTTTTACCGCAATATTAGTATTTTTTGCGATATATTTCGTATTCTATTTAACGATAATTTCAGAAAATTTTATTATTGAGTTTGAAATATATGACTCATATTTTAATATAAAATTATTAAAATATGAGTCTGGCCTCCAAGTACCATTAAAACAGTAATTTAAAAAAAAAAACTTAAGTTTTACAAAAAAATTTTCTTAGTGTATTTAGCGGGAAAATAAATATGCTGCATGCGTCAATTTTTTGAAAATCTTGAAAGTTTATATTCTCTTAAAAAAAAATTTCTCAATTCAGTTGGCAGCGGTTTTCCTCTTCCAACAAGGATATCGACCCATATAAGCCACCCCCTACATTGAACAGTTAAATTGTAATAGATTAAGTCGCTCCCATTTATATATTCTACACACGCTACAACGGTATAAATAATCTGTGTATTTATAAAAGTACAAGCTCCTTCGATCGTTTAGAAACGCTTCCTGCAAACTTACTCTACAACCGACACCCCTATTTCCCCCTAATCAAGTATAACGCATCTTTTTCAATTGACGAGGGCAATTAGGCAATTAATTAAACATCTTCGTCTCTCCAAAACCTGCAATAATACTGCCCCTAAGAAATTACCAGCACGGTTCAGAAATTCTTTCCAGCAGACACCAATATTCCCCCATTAATCTGACTACAAAATTCCAAATACTATCTGCAATTTAAGAAACAACAAAGCCCCTGATGGAAATACCTATAACATTTCAGATGGAGCTGTCAAAATATATTCCGTCGAAAACAATTACCAGACATTTACAATATTACAAATGCAACGATGCGGCTTCAATACTTCTCTGTCTGGAAAAATAATAGTGTTCGACATAAGTGCGAAAAAGTTGATTCTTGGAAGAGGGTGCGTGGACTTTTGCGCAGGTAGTGTATTTGTGAAGACGATAATTACCCTCGCTCGAGAATCATATATTTCTCACGTGTGTCGAACAATATTTTTCGATTTTACGCATTTCAGAATGTTTTAATAGTACATTGTGCAACAAGGGGAGAAAAAGGGCTATTTCTAGCGAGGGTGAGGTCTTCGGCGCCCTCGACTCCGACTCGTGCTAAAAATACCTCACCCGAGTCTGAAATAGCTTTTCTCCCCGTGTTACACACCGCGTTTTTGTCAACGAGCGCATGAAAAGCCCTCATTTGGTGTTACAAAGTTGGATAGATGATCGTACATTTCAAATCGTACACAGAAATCGTACTAAATAGTTTAAAACCGAGAAAAAAGAAATTTTTTAAAAAAATTTTAAAAATTAAAAAAAAGTGACTTGTCTCCCCGGTAAGCCCCGCCGGAGGCGCGGAAAAAAGTCTTTTCTCCTTTGGGAGAATAATGACTTTTTCCCCGCACAAACTAGTATATGTATATGATAAGAGACGTGTCTCTCTGCACTTGCAACGAAGCCAAAACAGTTGTATTTTTCTCTCATCGACTGGCGTCCATCTGCCAAATACCATATAGAGATAGCTTTTCATAGAAAATAACCTAATGGGTCAAGCAAATCATGACAACCAGAAACAAAACATCTGGCGTTTTTTTCAGCCTTGACTCCTTTTTCAATAAAAAAAATCTCTCCTACCAACATCCGCTGTATCTTCAATGCTATAATCAGGAGCACGTGCTCCTATACTATCTCGAACTGATATTTCCCGAAACTCAAAATCTTAACTAAGCAGAACTTACACGTAACTTTTTCATTAATCAATTACTCTCAACGACCTGGGGCCGTATTCTCTAACTATCTCACCGAATGAAATCGTCATTTTCTCATTAAAGGAGTTCTCTGATTGGTCAAGATCGTTTTTTAACACTATTTCACTCGGTGAGATAGTTAGAGAATATGGCCCCTGGTACGGCACAGAAACAAATTCTATATGAAACCGATCTTTCGTCTTTTACAACCGTTAAAGTATACGCAACAAATCTGTCAACAATTTATCTAACAAAACTACTCTAAAAAATTGCAGACTGCTATTATAAAGTGACTGAATCTCCGCCCAATTTTATATCTCCAAAATCTCGTAACTGCGTGGTGCATTGCACTAACGAATCATATACAAATGGCATTTTTTTAGTCACTGTTAACTATGTAAGTCTTCTTAGTCGTATTACAACTAGTAAAGTTCGATCGCTTAAAATCATTTAATGCCAAGTATTTTTTACACAGAAAATTGATTATTTGGCGTTTATCTTTTCTTATTTTGGCGAGAATTTCTTATTTTGGCGGGTATTTCTTATTTTGGCGGGAAACAAGGAAACTAATCCACGTTCGGTAACACACTTAATTAATTTTGATTCTAATAAAAATTTTAATTCTACAAAAATATACTTTAGATCATTTGGATGTTAGTTCCTTTTAAATTAGAAAATAAAAATGAATGCACTGACATGCTTGCAAAGATTGTTAATTTTGGCGGGAACTCACCGCATTAAATCACACGTGCTCCGATGTCCTTTTCGTCTCTACCTACAATTTGTTAGAGAAATAAAGGGACGTAAGGAATATAGGTTTCTAAGAGGAAAAAAAAATTAATAAAAATAATAGATTTAAAAATAATTTGTTATACGTTATTAGATATGTGTAGCCCTGAAAAGGGCTGATTGGTTTTAAAAAAATCAATAGACAATGTCCA
Organism: Ormyrus nitidulus; assembly: GCA_900474335.1. NCBI lineage: Eukaryota > Metazoa > Arthropoda > Insecta > Hymenoptera > Ormyridae > Ormyrus > Ormyrus nitidulus. Next base: position 3,980 of record UCOL01004635.1, read on the forward strand.
ACGTCTACTTCTTCGCGGCCTTGGGCTTAGCTTTGGGTGCAGCAGCCTTCTTGGGTTTGGGAGACTTGGGCTTGGCTGCAGCAGACTTCTTAGCTTTGGCGGGCTTGGGCGATTTGGGCTTCGCCGCGGGCTTCTTGGCTGCGGGTTTCTTGGCGGCGACCTTCTTCTCGGCCGATGGTTTTTTCGCAGCGGACGACTTCTTGGCCACGGACTTTTTGGCGGGAGACTTCTTTTCGCCTGCTGGCTTCTTGGCGGCGGGCTTCTTCGTGGCTTTCTTCTTTTCAGCTTCACCTTTGACAGCCAGCTTGAAGCGTCCGGAAGCCCCGGAGCCCTTGGTTTGCACGAGGGTCTCCTTCTCGACGGCAGACTTGAGGTACTTCCTGATGAAAGTCGACTGTTTCTCTACATCGACTTTGTAGGTGGCGGCGATGTATTTCTTGATGGCCTGGAGAGAAGAGCCTTTCTTTTCCTTGAGAGCAGAAATGGCAGCGGTGACCATCTCGCCTGCTGGTGGATGGCTGGGTTTGCTCGCTGGCTTCTTCTCAGTCTTCTTCGCTGCTGCTTTTTTGGCAGCAGGGGCTGCTGGTGCCGCAGGAGAGGTTGTAGTAGCTTCTACGTCGCTCATGTTGATTCAGTTGAATTTCTCGATGTCGCTCCTAATACGGTGCAGTTGAGAATGATGATCTCTAATGAAACGCTCATCCTTTTAGAGGCTGAGCGCGGACCTCGAAGAGGCGCCTTTCGTATTCGGCCCGAGTTGGGCCTTGTTCTTTCAAGCTTTATGTTACTTATTCTTTGCATTTTCTCGTTATTGTAAATATTTAATGCACCTGATAAACTAAAAAATTTCATTAACTTTTTAAACACAATTTTTTCTTTATTATCAATGGCAATGAGCTCGGATATGAAGTCATCTTTTAGAGAAAATTAATACTTTTTGAAGAAGTTCATTTTGACCTCTAGATTCTTTTTGCATTCAGATAAACTTTTAACTATCTTAGAATAAAAAAATTTAACTTTTTATTGAGAAACAATTAAACTCAAATGTTATTTCATAGATTTTATCAAAATTTTCTTATTTAAATTCAATTTATTAATGCAAAAATGACAATAACATAAGCGATCGCATGTATGTTATGAAACTTATTTTGAACACAATAGAAAAAAGGATTCAGAGAAAAGAAAGCGTAAAATTTAATAAATAAATTACATTTTAATTATAACATTGACTGTGAATAATACTGTTAAATTAAAAAAGAAGAACTAAAAGAAGTTAGTTTTTTTAATTAAACACATTCCGTCCGCATATTTGAAAGGAAAAATTTTAGCCCACTTTAATTTAAAAAGGATGTACAATTCTTTAATAAGTACTTATATCCTATACATATTATCATTTTAATCAACATATTTCGATTAATTCTTGCCATATAGTATTATCTAATATGAATCAATACGTCGCTATATTTTTCAAATAATAAATAAAAAAAATTAAAAATACATTTGAATTGATATTTTTATATATTTTCTTTCTATTCTTTTTCATTTGATAATAATAAACCAAAGTTTATCAAAAATTAAATATTGTCTAATTTTAGATTTAGATATTAGAACATCTGCTCTTTACAGTCATAAAGGTTTTTGGGGAGATGTATTATTTTCCCACGATTGGAAAGATAGTGCAGCTGCTCGAATTGTGCAGAGACAAGTTAGAAACGTGAGAAATTCTTAAATTATTCTGCATGAATAAATGTAATAAGGAACAATAATTAAAACCCTAATATTTATACTTCTTACTTTACAATATAAATATTAAAATTTTCTACTTTTTTTACAATAAAGTATTGTTAATATTTTTTTCTAAATATATTGCTTACATTCTATATAGACAGTTGAACATTGTTGGAATAACAAATGTAAGCGTTCTTAAAATTTTAAAATTATATGCAAGCATAAAAATTGTCTAAAACCATTTTGTATTTATATTTATGTAATAAAATATTTTTTTAAATGCTTCCGTTAAATTAAATGTCTGTTCCTCGATAATTATATTATTGCTTCACTCTGTTGTTTCTTGCGTTCTTTAAACAAACGTAAACAATGCGAGAAAACAGTTGCGAATGTAGCAAATACTATACGCATGCTCGCCGCCCGCGGCGTCTGTATCGCTTTCCGAATGTACACAAAGTGCTCAGTTGTTAGGTTAAAGTGATGCCAAAATACAACAAACACCGCTGGAAGGGTAAGCTTGAACAAGAGCCCGGGCAAGATGGCCATGGAGCCGGGGAAGCTGATAACGAGGTCTCTGTCAGCACGGCAGTTGGAGAGCAGCAGCAACTGCAACTGCAGCAGCCTGCAGAGAAAAGCGGGCGACGTATTGTCGAGCTGTCAGTTCTCGGACAACAACTCTGGTGCGTATCCTGCAAGGAAGCCTTATCTCTCGACAACATAGAGAGCGAACATCGTCGTGGCCTTGGCTCCATACTCCTCGTGCGATGCCATAAATGTTTGATCGTCAATACCGTCTGTACCGACAAGAAGCACGAGTCTGCTCTTGAGGATCGCAACATTCGTTTTGACATTAATTTCAAAGCGGCAACGGGTAAACATTTCTTACTGAATTTAATTTAATTTACTTGTTTTTGATTTTCCATAATTATAAAGAATAAATATGTAAAGTACTGATAACTGTATCTAAATATTTTTAAAATATTTGAAATGTGAAAAATAATAATGTTTATTCAATTATTTTAAAAGTCATATAACATAGCTCATTGTTTTCTATTATTTTTTTTGCAGGGACTCTACAAACAGGAATCGGTTGGACTCAGTTCAACAGACTTTTGGCATGTATGAATATTCCAACTATAGATTTTAAAACTTACAAAAGATATAAAGAACGAGTAGAAAATATTCAAATTAAAAAAGAAGCAGTAACTACAACTGCAAATTCTGCAGATAAAGATAACTGTAAAAAAGAATCAGATGTAAAACAAGATGTAAACTAATATGAATGATTCGAATCCTATTTTTCTAAAAATTGTTTTATACGTACTTATGTAAATTTGTTAATTTTTATATTTGTAGATAGATAATAAACTAAACATTTATTATAAAGCAACAAAAAGTATTTTGATACTATTAATTTCTACTTGTAAGTTTATAAAAAATATAATTAAATATTGCATCTATTTTAATAGCAAAATACTATTTTTCCTTAAGTTTGAGTTAACAGAAACTATATTTGTATACTACATTTTTTAAGAAAATTATTTTTAATTTATTAAACTTATTTTGACTCTAAACGAGTTAGTGTATTTTAATAAAATACAGTTTAAGAAATAGAACTAAATTCTCTAAAGTAAGATATTTTTCTTCATTGTTTAAATAGAGTATAAATGATCTAAATGGGAAAAAAACCCCAAGATTTGACTTGAAGTTTAATGAATCAATGATTTTTTTGTTAATAAATTTATAAAGTATTTGATAATTTACAATTTAAAATTAATTCAAGTTTGAAAAATTTGTAAGTGCAAGTATTTTATTATTATTTATTATTATTTATTATGATTGGTCAAGTATTATAAATAAAATATTATTTTAAATTTAACATCTTTAAATTTTGTTATCTTAGTTCAAATTTAAAACTATAAGTTACAGTAATCTAAAGGCGTCCGTGTTATGATTACATATTACTATTTGCAATGACAACCACGGAAACTTTTGGTGGCAATTTGATATTCTCGATGTTGATAGATGAGCTGCAAACAGAAAAACAGAACAGTTTTAATAACTGAATAATTTTATCGATTTTTCAACCAATTTAAAATTCAAAATCGATTAAAAAAAAAGCCTTACCCCCATTTAACGCCTGATCCAACGCTAGAGACAACAACAGTAGCATTAGTGATTCCTGGTAAAATATTTGAGAGATTGACACTTTCAGGCAAATCATTAGAAAAGTTAATTAATAGGATAACGGCTTTTTTTAAATGTCTACGTATTACGGCCAATACTCTTTCTTGATTTATTATTTGGACATCTAAAGTACCATTTCTCAAGACTTCCGTGGTTCTCCTCAATTTCGCCAAGGTCTGGTACAGTTTATAGTGAGATTCTGGATCAGATTTTTGTTTTGCCAAATTCAAGTCTTTATAATTATCGTTGACTGGTAACCAGGTTGTGGAAGCATTGCTGAAGCCTTTTGTAAAAGATGAATTTTTTTTTTAAAGGATTAAAGGCTTTTCTCAAACCACTCGCCCTATATATTCTTATCTTTCGAGAAAAAAAAGAAGAGATTTATTTACCAGCATTGACCGAGCCGTCCCACTGGAAGGGTGTCCTGTTGGGATCTCGAGTCAGCGCCCGATAATGCTCGACGTCGCTGTTGCAAGCCTGGGGATCCTGCGTCTCTTCCCAGCTGATGTCCAGCTTGTCCTCCATGCCTATCTCCTCGCCGTAATAAGTAACCGCGATTCCGGGAAGGATCATGGACAGTATCGTCATTTGATCGGCCCGCCCGGGATACCTCGTAGCTATCCGGCTGCGATCGTGATTGCCCATCTACGCAGATTTCGCGATTTAAACGTGAACTGGGCAAAAATCCAACGAGCTTGTATGACAAAACTTACCACCCAATTCGCTGTACCATTGGCTGGTTTCGACGCCATCCAGTTGTCAATAGTTTTCTTGAAGTCGCTGGGCTTCGAAGCATTGGTAACTTCCGTGATCAAGTTGAAATTGAAAGGTATGTCGGATCCGTACTCGTAATATTTGGTGGTGTTCGCCAAATTCGTGTAGGCCTCGGTCATGAGAACCTGCGGAAAAGGCCAAAAAAAAAAATCTACGTATTTATACCAGGAAGAAAATCATAAAAATCAAGGCGAAAAAGAACCTTCTCGTCCTCGTCGTGCAAATCGGACCACTCGTCCACGATCCTTCTCCAGCTAAGGATCAGTTCGTAATTTCGCGGATCGTCCTTCGTGTAAATGTGATCGAGATAACCCAGATCTCGATCGGTGGCGCCGGGTGCGTAGGTTCGAGGCTCGTCGGGAAGACCGTCTTTCTCGTAGAAGTGAGGAGTCGCGTCTATTCGAAATCCGTCGACGCCTTTGCTCAACCAAAATCTCAAAACGTCCTGAAAACATTTATCAGGAAAGAATTTGAACATTTTATCATGAAAAAATATTAATTTTAAATCTATACATTGATTACCTCCATTTCGCGCCGAACCAGGGGATTGCTGAAATTCACGTCGGGTTGCCTGTACTCGAATTGATGCAAGTACCACAAATCCCTTTCGGGACTGTAGGTCCAAGCCGGTCCGGTGAAGAGACTTATCCAATTGTTTGGAGGTTTCGTATTGTTTTGCCTTCCTCTGCGCCACGTGTAATAATCCTTGTATTGCTCGACACCGTTGACGCTCTTGACGAACCATTCGTGCTTGTCGGAAGTGTGATTTGGTACAAAATCTAGGACGACCTAAGAATCGGCAGATTAGTAGAACAATTATATTGATTTTCGATTCATGCTTTAAATGCGTACTTTGATTCCTAGCTTTCTTGCTTTGCTCGTCAGTTCTTCTAAATCCTCCATTGTGCCATAAGTTGGATCGACTTTGCGGAAATCAGAAATATCGTATCCAAAATCGACCATTGGACTGGCATATATTGGTGAAAGCCACACTCCATCGATTCCAGACTCAACAAAATGCTCCAATCTATTGGTGATACCTGGTATGTAAAAATATCATTTATTTTTTCGCGATAAATTCAATTAAAGAATTTTTCTCAATGAAGTACCCATAGAAATGTCGTTTTACCTTTGAGATCACCAATTCCGTCGCCATTTCCGTCCATAAAACTGCGCGGATATATTTGGTAAAATATCGCGTTTCTCCACCATCCTTTATTTTTTATTTCACCGGTCGTCAAACCGACGGCGAGGAGGGTAACGAACAATCGCAGCATCATCTTCACTGTTGAGTCGTCGCGCTTTTCGTTCGTCTTTTATAAAAAAAAAGTTTCCTGATGCTGTGGCAATAAATTTTTTTTTATAGCACCGATGTTCCTGCACTTCATAAATTCATAGAACAATATATCTATCAATAATTGGAGTTCTATAATGCGTATGCAGAACAGTGTTCGATTAATGGTTTGTGACTTTTACAGCAGTTTACAATTCAATTATTGGAAAATAATAAATGAAGTTGTTTATTTTCTGTCAGAAAAAATTTGAACTTCAAAAGTGCTTCGAAGTAACATAGAAATACATGGATTTCTGTTATTTAATTTTAAAGTAGAAACTAATTTTTGAACCAATGAACATTTTTAGTTCTGAAAAAACAAATTAAAGCTTGATTCATCTTTCCGAGTCTAACTATTATATAACAAAAATCTAATAACGTGTACAACTCGACTATTTCGAGGAGTTGCATCCTAAAATTTCGGTTCATCTGCACATTTTACTTTTTAAAAACTTTTCGTGGTGCTTGAGTCGAATCTGTATAATCCAGAGTCCTGAGCTTCTCCTTGTCAGTGAAGCTGAATTTGTATTAAACAAAATAGCTATAATAATTTGTTAAAACTCTCATCTAACTTTTCAAAATTCTTCCAATTTTCTGACGTTTTCTAATAATTTTGAGATAAGGATAAATTGCGACATTTGAAAAATGACAATTTTATTACAATGAGTCAGTATAGCAGCTCATTCAAGGAAGAAAATACGCATTAGCTCAATAAACAAAACGTTGAGTAATGTCGTTGACATCCTTCGGCTATCTTGATCAATTAAAAATTAATATACGAGGAAAACGATTTTTTATCAAAAATAATTAATTGTTGAATTCACAATAAATAATACTTTTTAATTTAAATGTATTTATGTGTCCTCTACTCAATATCACTTCCGCATATATAACGTAAAATTTAAAAAAACGAAAGGTGGGTGTCCTCGAATGTATGCATATATATATACGAGTATATAAGACTGTAGTAAAATTAAAAGTAAAACGACGAGTTAAAATTGATGGTACAAAAAATTTTAACAATTTTCTTTAATGAAACGGTGAACAATGTCTGACTATTTGCTCAATCGTTTTTTCACTTGTAATAACATCAAGTCAAGAGAAATTTTAAATAAGATAAACGTGATATTAAACTGTGCGAACATTTTGTCGAGATGAAAAAATTTTATTGTCTTATATATTTTTATTATATTATAAATTTGCTCAGTTGAGGATAAATAAAACTGTTGATCAAAAAAGTATGTCCTATTTATTTGGACTGCGAAACTATTATAGTCTCTATACATCAAAATACTATTATTCCTTTATCCATCAACGAATAATTAGTAAGTAAATTTGCATTTTTTAATTTAATTTATAAGCAATTGAATAGCTAAATAATCTACGAATACATCCCATTACTTATCTAATTTAAAAAATGAAATTAACTTGAAATTCAAAATTATCACGTTCAAAGTTTTTGAAAAATGTTCGACAACCAAAATTGTTGAATAAAACGTAACGCGTTTATGCACTTTAAACGATTAAAACGAGAATCAAAGGAATTGCTATTCCAATTGAATCCAATTCGACTCAAGGCTTATCCTTGCATTTGCGATCTTGGCTTCCGGAGGGGGGTCCGAGTCACAGTGCCTTTAAAAACCGGAGTCTCAAGCCATTTGCGTTATTTCGCTGCGCGAAGTCGTTCGGCGCGTTTCGACACCAAGCAGCAAGGCCGGCAACCGACTCAAGAAACAAGAATGGAGCGCGAGGGAGTGAAGAACAATCTGAAAATGGTTCGGATCAAGCTGAAAAGCTGCATTGGAAGCGCATTTCACGCGGATAAAAGCACCGCGGCGAAGAAGGAGAGAATTTCCATCGCCAACCCGTTCTTTTCCAGTCCTGTTAGATTTTGGCGGTGATTTTAGTAAAGAGCGAACAAGTGGTGCGCATTTTTTTTGTGTAAATATAACATTCAGACATACATTTTTAATTAGGCTTAAATAATTTATTTAAAGAAGTTTGAAAATTTCAAGATTAAAAGAAATTCAAGTAACTGCCTCGATTAGATTTAAGTGAAAAAGTGATAAGACAATAAAAAAATTTATTTATCGGTTAACATCGAGAGAATCTACATATTTGAAGTGTTAATAAAAATTTGTGCAATCGTAATTTTTGAGTGCGATTAATTAAATTTAATTGTAAGAATTTATAGTTACTTTATAGTTATAAAGTGAAAAAGTAATTTGTGATAATATAAATATACTTAGACCTATAAGTTTGTTAAAACATGCTGTTATACATTTTTATATAAAATAAAAATTTTGTTTAACTTTCGAAAAACCACGTTGTGATTTAATCCGCATCCAAAAAATTTCTGTAAATATTTGTGACTCTTAAATTGAAACTCTTAAAATAATTTTACATTTTTTTTCTATATGAATTTGATCACCCATTCCAATATTCTAACTGTTTTTATATACGTTTAGTCCAGCGCCAATTCAAGCAAATCGTTATATTGTAACTGTAATGTTTACTATACATTACAGTTATTCTTTCAATTTTTGACTTTCATAATAAATAATTACAAATAAAGTAGAGGCAGTCTTTCGTAAGCTTAGATCAACGTCGGTGCACAAAAACATTTAAAAAGTACGTAAAAATTGCAGTAAAACCAAATTCGTCATAGCCGTTATTTTTACAAATGCAAAACAACTAATTCCTAACTTTTTATATTTTTAGAAAAAAGCCAATTTAAAAGCTGGACGATCTAAAATTAATCTTCCTCCAATTGAAAGAAGCAAACATCCTGGAAACCCGTCCGAGACCGTCGAAGCACCCGAATATGACTTGGAAAACAAAGCGCCCTACAGCCGAGGAAAGACTCATATCCTGGATACACGGAATCGTCAAAAATCAGTCGAATCCACTGCCTTCTTTCGAAAATGATAACCCGCAGATATCTCCCGCGGCTCTTCCTCCGCGCGCCGAAAGTGTCCAAACACCAGACAACGAAAGAATTCGTAGGCCAGATTATTGCGAGAGCAATTCGGGGAAGCCGAGCGGGAAGACCGGCGCGCCTGCGAGCAACGCGACCGATCCCGAAACCGAGCGCGAGGAAACCCATTCCTCGGAGGATGAAGCCCGACTCGATGCGAGCAGGAGCGGAGGAGGTCGAGCTGAGCGCCAGAAGCTTCGATGACGCGTTCGAGTCCTTTATGCCCCGCTCCCTTCCACCGGGGCTGAGTTCGAACCATCTTGACGAGGAATTATTGTTATCTTCTTTTGAAGTTACTACTAGCAGCGACGACGTGGGCTCGGGGAACAGAGGACGGAAGGACAAGCAAAGAGCGTAAGTATTCGACCAGGGCGGAAAGTTTACGACAATAATGAGGGTATAACTAATGCGGATAAAGCTTCTCCAGCCGGAAGTTGTTCTTCGGCCGAAAATGTTGCTGGATCAAGTAATAAACGAGCAATGACGAATTTATGCGTACCGTCTCCTAAAAGGAAAAGAAGCAATCGGCGAACATCGCTGGAGACTTGCGTTACTGAAAAAATCAGTTACAAGACCGATAAAGCTTTTATTTCCCGGCAAAAAAAAGTAAGCCAAAAAAAGACGATGATGTTCCGTTATTAACGGTGGAATCCTGCAGTGACGCATCCGAAACTCATCGTCAAATCGATGGACGATCCTTGAAATTTGAAGAAAAACACGGAAAAAGAAGAAGCAGTAACGCAGAAGAATCGACAATTAAAAAGCAATGTTTACAATCGACTAATGCACCAAGCAACACCGGTTTAAGGGGGGATCCTGCTTTAGGAGGCCTGAAAAAAGTGTTTTTGGGGGGATTTTTTTAGGACAGAAAAAAATAAGCAGGTCTAGCGAACTTTTTAGAATATTTTAATTTATATAAGTATTAGAATAGTCTTTACAAATGTTTTCATAAATTATTGAAATGGAATCGACTGTGACGCACATTTGTAGAGCACCTCACAATTAAAATCTCCTATCGGCGAGCGTGATTGCAAGA
>UCOL01004636.1:0-14004 GCA_900474335.1 Ormyrus nitidulus
CTTTATCATAGGTCATTTTCGTTGGTAATTAGTTTCTGAACTATTAGTGAATAAAACTACAATTAAAAGGTCGCATTTATTCATGAACTCGTACATTTATACATACATGCACATACATACTCGTACACGCACGTAGATTCATAAACTATTATAAGTTCATAAACTATAGATTCGTAAACTATATACATAAACTTAGATTCAAAAACTATATACTATCACGCGCTTGCATACACACTCATACATAATCGCATATGCGCCTGAAAAAAGACAAACATATACATACGTAAAAAAACTTTCTCTCTTTGACGTGTATAGTTGATTTTTTAGCCCTATCACCTTTCTCGCGTTCAGTCGCTCCCGATCTCTCTCGCTCTGTGGTCGTAATCCTACTATAATTAAAAAATTAAGTAAATAATCAATAAATCAAAAAATCAAATCGGAGAAAATCAAACAAATCCAAGATATAGATCGGGTCGACTTCAGCTCAGTGTTACAAGAAAAAGCCCTCAAAATCCTCGTCACGTCTGCCTCCAGCCGTAAAGTTGAGAACGAACACGACTTGCTGCCTGCGAGAAAAAAGCCTTGAATATGAGCTTGCTCCGCAAATTGCAGCTTTTGTTGCGCAAAAGATTTATTTTTAAACAATATCCAGCGATGACCTGCGCCCGTGTAAGTGTGTATATACGTCTGCAGCCAGTGCTTAAGTGCGAACGGTGTTACAGTCGCTTTTGCGTTTTGTGGAAGAGGTGATGTTGAGTTTATGAGGGGTTTTTGTTGGCAAGAATTGCTGCAATCTGAGCGCAATCCATTGTCTTTGCAAGACTGCACACCGGGCACGCATACGAAGCAATTTCACGGTGCCGCTCGCTCTCACAAAGTCGCGCATATCTACGTAAACGCAGGCGGGCGAATCCTAGCGCGCGGTGAGAGAGGGACAGAAAAAGAGAGAGAGAGAGGGAGAGAGAGCTCCGGCGAACAGACGAATCGAAACGAACGGTTCGATTCGGTCGTATAGCCTCGTATAAATCAACTGCGCTTATCGGCCTTTCATCATGCCGCAGGTGAACTCATTTCATTCTCTCTAAATACGAAATTTTTTCGGCGCAAAAACCTATTTTGATTAAAATGGCGTTCGACGGCTCCGCGAAAGCGTTTCGCTTGCATTCTGCCGGATTATAAAAGGTTGACCGGTTCTCTCTTTTCCTCTCTTTTTCCGCTCTCCGTCCCTTCTCTCCCGTCCCCCGTGCGGGGTTTGGCCTCCTGCGGCGATCGCACTTCTGATCTTCCTCCTTTTTCCCCGGGCATCAATCGCACGCGTTGGACCGAGCTGCCAAATAGCGCCGAAACCGGAGTCGAACAGTCGACTTGTTGTTTTCGCTGCCTTGGCGCTTGTTTGCCCCGCGACATGGTAGCTACTTGGGCCGTACATCGCGGCCGTTTATTAATACGGCAAAATTAATAAACTATTTGAATTCCGGGGGGCGAACTTGTCCTCGGGGAGATGTCGCGTATATACTTTTGCGCAGCGAAAACAGTCCAAGTCCAAAGTTGAAAGTTCGCTCGGCAGGTTTTAACTATTCAAAAGTTGACTTTTCGACAGTTTCGACAGCAGTAGCTTCTGATGTAATTTTACGCTAACTCGGTATGAATTATGCGAATGAGGAGGAGAATAGCTCGGGAGAAAGAGCGAGAGAGCGAGAGAGGGAGAAGGGGAAATAGAGAGGACTCCTGTTATTGCTAACGAATCGACATGACGTTAAGGCTCCGTGCAGTATTACTAACGAAATTAGTGTGCATTACTGATCGTACCTGCGCGATTAATTGGCAGTCTCTACGCCCGTCGTTCTCTCCGGAACAAATGAACTTGTGCCGTCGCTGATTACCAGGGGCATCAATCTCGTCGCATCTCGTATTCGTTCTCTCTCTCTCTCCTCGGGAAAAAAAAGAGGACGTTTACTCCAGAGACTCGGCCGATATATATGCGCCGCGGCCGCCGCGCGCTTCATTCGATTTATTAAAACTCGAAAAAGGCCTCGAGGATTTAGAGCTGCGCAGTCACCGCCGTTATTCTTGGCTCGATTAAAGTGAAAAGAGAGAGAGAGAGAGAGAGGAATCGGCAAGTAATGCCACCCCCTCCCGGGCGAGAGAGTCTTTAAAGCGCAGGCGCGTCACGGCGAACCAATTTCTCGCGAGAATATCATTATAAAGTGCCGAGTCACGGAAGCCGCGCGCGCGCGGCCAGTCCGGCGTTCCTATTAAAATATTAAAACGCGCGCGGGGTGTGAAAAAAAAAAATAAATCTACCTTGTCATGCGAGAGAGCCGACTCCCTTCCTATCGTGTACACTCCTTCGAGGATATACATGCAGCTTAGGAGCCCCGTTATTATTTCTCCGAGCTTCTGTGCTCGCGCGCGCGCGGTGTAAGCATCGCGCGAATTATTCGGTTTTATTAGCAAACTAGAGCGGGCCGCATTTCCATTCGGCGGGAATTAATGCCATTTTTTATATCGGCGCGCTGATCCGCGATCGTTATTAAATTTATAATTGAAAACGGAAAAGAATGCAGATTAATGCGCGCGCCGCGTGTTTTCTTAGAATATTTAATATTTAAATGGAAAATTTTTAAATCAAGCGAGAGAGAGCGGACTCGAAAAGCGAGTAGTAAAGTTTATTGAGCATTTAATGCAGTTCTTCGTAAAGCCTTCGAATGGGAAATTATCTCTAATAGAGTGAGTATTTTACTCCATTCAATAGAGCGTAAATAAAGTAGGCTTTCGTAGCTCGGAAGGATAATTAAATTTTCAGCGTATAGAAAGTAAAGCCGCGGCAAAAAGAGGAATATATACGTTTAACTCTCGCAAATAAAACAGTTTGCATTACACGAACAATTAAAAGCAACGGTTTAACGCTTAGCTACCGGGGGGCGGCAAATTCACTTTATTTAACTTGAAACGTCAAACGAGCAAACATAAGTAGAAAACGTCCGGGCCGCCCCGACACCTCTACAAATTTCGTAATATAATTTTAATTACACGAGAGAGAGAGAGAGAGAAAGAGAGAGGCGCGTCGGCCGCGGCAGCTGATAATACTTTCTACGAATTCCCTCGGGTTTTTTGTTGCTGCCGTGGCGGCGCAGAGGGGTTCCGAGCAAAAGATTCGCTCGACTTTTTTCCTGCCGGGCAGAATTCGCGCTTGTCCGTGTAAAAAAAGGGCGGGAGCCAAGAGAGAGAGTGAGAGAGATAGAGGAAGGTTACTGCCGGCGCTCGAAGCCATCGTCGTCGCTTCCATGCTATTTCAACCTGGCTGGACTTGTCCGGCCGCTCATCAGTCAGAGTCATTACTGGGATAATTAATTACATTTACCCCTCGTCTCCTCATTCGCCGACATGCCTCCTCGCCTCCTACTTTCCCACCCCGCTGCTACCGCTCGTTCGTCCTCTCTCTCTCTCTCTCTCTCTCTCTCTCTCGCTCTCTTTCTCGACGAACGAATCAATGGAAAAATATAGGATTAGTTCGGCACATTGGTGTGTAGGGCCGCGCCTATCTCGTTGTCCGAGGAAAAAAAACGGGCGCCCGAGACGAGCGAGGAGGGAATTTCTCGCTTAGGCGGAAATTGTTTCAGCTTTACATTTTGCAGTGATAAAGTCTCGCTCCGCGCGAGAGCTTGGCGAATTAATGCGGAAAATGAGAAGCGAGCCTCCCTCTCTCTCGCTCTTTAGCCCTCGAGCTAAGGACATTTTTAATTAGTTGACAAATTTTAGCGCCGCTCGACTCCGCTTTAAACTCGTCTGCGGGGATCGTTTCCTTCTTTTTTTCGCGCGTCTTCCTCGCGAATCTTGTTTCTCGAATTAAGCGTTAATAAGGCGGTTAAGAATTAAAAAGTAACTATCAGTCGGGCCCTGATTGTTTCGACTTGTACTTGGAAATTAATTATTGCACTTCAATTAAATGTTCTTGTTTAAGGGGGTAAGTTTCGCCGAGTTTTTTAATTGAAAAACAGCCATTAGGTAGCTCGAGTTTTTAACTTTTAACTGAATGTTTTGCAACAATAAGTTGAACAATTATTACGCGCATTATGCTTTTATTTTTTTTTTCATTTTTTTCAGACTCAAAGAAAATAATTACTGAAACAGAGTAAGTCTTTGCGGAGAACAATTATACGCGCGAAATTGAATTCTCAAAAAGTCTTATGTGGTATACGCTCATTTCCTTGCTCATTAAGAACAGGCAGGAAAAGTAGTCGCAGATATTGTTACTAATTACTGAGCGCAAAGCTCCGAGATGAAACCATTACCTCTAAAAAATGTTTTCGTCTCTTATTCCGTCTCATTTTACGTTACATTCTGGGCATTTTTTCGCGAATAAACAAATTTAAGGTGGTTAACGCGGCTCTTTACAATTATAAGCGGAAATATAAAAGAGATTTCTCTAATTATTCCCGTGCACTTTTGCAATTAAAAATGATTAAATTTGCGTGAATTATTTTGAAAATATAAAATTTTTCATTACCATAATAAATCGCTCGCCGCGAGTAGTAACTCTATCAATCAACTTTTTCGAACGCAAGAGAGATTTTTAATAAAAATTCAGAGCTTCAAAGAAGCGCTTTATCAAAGATCGTGCACATCAGGCTTTAATGATTTATTATACCGAGCTTAAACTAATTATCTGGATATAATTCATAAATTTTCGAGCTCTCCCAATTAAACCGCAGCTGCCCACTTACAAAAATACACGCGTCCAAAGAAAATTCAGTATAAAAAGCACTCTTCATTCCGGAGCGCGGCAGAAATTTCGTTTCCCGCGCGGCAAATAATACCGATTGATCGGAAAGAAAGATTCTCTGTAAAAAAAAAGCGCTCTCTCGCTCTCTCTCGCCGAGCGCGCGCGCGGCTCATGCAAATACATTTAGAAATCTGGCTATAAAAATAGGGTAAAATCCGCGCGCTCACGCGGTGTAACGTAAATAAGGCTAAAAGGTTTTTGCGCGAGTGGCAGACAGGCGAGAGTTCGAGCGAGGCGGCGGCGGCGGCTCTCGAAATAAAACAAGGGAAATTATGAAAACAGCGTCAATCCTCCTTTGGCGCGGGGGGGCGACTTGGTCGGGCGGCGAGCCGAACACTGCACTATTGTCCGGCCCGCCGAATTTTTTTACGCGTAATTTTTTTTCCTACCGCGCGCCGAGGCCTCTTTGCTGCATTCTCTCGAAAGCTCGACGCGACGCGCAGACTGCACACACGCACACACACAGGCACGGACGCACACACGGACGCGAGCGCGGAGGCTCGTACGCCCAATCTCGCTCCGGTAGCGAGTATCGATGCTCAATCACATTTGTGATGCATTTTTTTTCATAAAGCTGGATTATAATTGCATCGCGATTGCGAGAACGCGACGAGCGGCGCTCGCTCTCTCGCGCTGAAAAAAATGAAGTTCCGCGAGGCGCGCCGAGGGGTGCGGCGAGAGAGAGAGAGGAAGGGTGAGAGATAGATAGAGAGAGAGAAAGAGGAGGGGATGGAAAAACTGATGAGGTTTCGAGCCGCTTGATTGGTAGGTACGTGCCTACTCCATCACAAATCTCTATTTCTCTCTTTTTTTCGCCATTTTGCTTTTTTCTCCACCTGCTCAGCTCTCTCTCTCTCTCTCTCACTCTCTCTCACTCTCTCTCGGTGTCCCTGGCGCTCTCTCTTTCTCTCTCTCTCACTTACACCCTCGCCCGTCTCTCTTTCATTATTCGTTGTTATCGCAAGTACGGAATCATTCCGGAAATCCGTTCTGCCAATCAACACAATGGAATAAATGTGAAAAAATGAGCGAATCAAAAACGTGCAGCATTATAGAGTGAAAACGCATCGACAGATCCAACCCTCCAAAGAGAGAAAGGGAGAGAGAGAGAGCCCGAGTATATTCACAAGCGGTCACACAAAGGAGAAGTGCAAAAATTGATTCGATTTTGACCCTATCGGTTATCTATATCATCTTGTATATTAAACGAATCATAATTATGTAATGCGCGCCGCGCATTCAACAGTCCATTTCGAGAGAGAGAGAGAGCTTCGCCGCATTGTAAGCGCATTTCACGGGATCGAAACGCTTTTGATAAATTTAAAAAATAATTAAAAAAAAAGAAACGTAAGGTGATGCTTTTAGCAGAAGCGGTGATTTTTGGACTCCCCTTTTACAAACGAATTTCCAGCGAGGAAAAAAAGCGAGCTTAATAGCCGGGTCGGAAGTTAATTCTTGTAATGAGTCCCCTTGTAAAAAAATTGACTGAAAAATTCGACGCCTGGACCGTCGATAATAAAGCTTTTGTCAGCGCTTTACACAAGAGAATTGCAGTATAAGAGGAGGTGGGGGAGGGTTATTCCTCCTGCCGGAATAAAAGTCCAAATTAGAACATTTGACGCGGGAAAATTCGCTCTCCCGGCGGCGCGTTAATTCGACGTCAATAAAGCCGCCTCCGAACAAAAAGGAAATAAATAATTTGTCCAAATTTGGGGAGGCGCCCCGAAAAAATTCGGCCTGCAAATCGTCCTTTCGGCTTAAAATTACTGGCCGAGACCTGCAAAAAAGCTGCTCCCTCCCCCCACCCCCCTCTCTCTTTCTCTCTCTCGCGGAAGGGCGAAAAAAAAGCGAGTGTCCGAGAGGGAGGAGGCGGTGGGTGGGGGGTGTGCGGGCCGCTTGTCGGCCGGGGGATGACAGGGTGGAGCAGGAGAAAAAAACGGGGGGGTCCGCGTGTGCGGAGCGAAAAAAATCCATACAATCCGATCGCGACAATGTATTCGTGCGAATGCGCGATTGTCCGTGCGCGCATTTTTAGCAACCCCTACGCGGAGAGAGAGACGCGCGCGCCGGGTTAACACAAGTAAGCCGGGCGCGTGATAAATACAAAAATATTTCAGCTCCCCCGATTTTCCGTCTTTTTACGTCGCCCTCTCTCTCTCTCCTATTTTTTTCCCCCGGTATCGATATATATAGTTGCAACGCGAAAAAAAAAACGGAGAAACGGAGAAACCCTTGTCGAGCAATGATTCTGCATTAAACTCGGTACGCTGCGTGGATTAACAACGGGCTGACGTCGATGCGTTATTGGAGGAGAGCTTTGTCTTCGGCTGGGCTTCTATGTATGTGTGTGTGTGCGAGAGAGAGAGGAGGAGGAGGCCTTCGGGCACGCCGAGCCGCCGCCTAGTAATTGCCGCGCTCTCGATTCATAACGATTTCACGTCATTGTCTTTCACAAAACGTCGAGCGCGTGTCATTAAAGCGCGAGTCCCGGGGTATAAGCAGAGGAATGTTGCGACTCGTTCATTTTTTCCTCCTGGCTTTTTTGTCGCTGCGGATGAGCGTGTGTGACACCCCTCTCCGCTCGATGCATAATAACGAAATCTGTCGTCGAGCGCGCGCTTATCGCTAACCGATCGGCCAAATCAAAGCCGACTGCCGCGCGCACAATGCGCTTTGTTGCATCGATTTTATCGTATAATAAAATATACTTCTGTCTTGTTTATCCCGTTGCCGCGCGCGCTTCTTTTCTGTCGGCCGGGGGCTTTTTCGCGTTAATGAACTAACCTATAGCTAATTTTGCAAAAATTTATAAGCTCGCGAGAGCTCGTCCGCGCACAAAGCTTCGAATCTTTTTGTCGACGCTCCGATTCTCGTTTGCATAAAAGAGAAAGGACGAACGTTTAGAATTAAAAAGCGATATTGCGGCATTTTTCCCTTTTATCGCGGCGGGCAGCGAGCATTTAATTAAACGCTCGAAAACATAGCATTATTTTATTAAACACGTTGAATGCTCCCGTAATGAAAAAAGGAAAAAACAAAGCAGTTCGATTATCAGGCGGTCGTTCGTCGCGGCCGATGGCTCTCGCACAAAGTGGCCGAAAAAAGGGCCGATCGCGGCCTTTGAATTTTCCATCCCGGTGGCAATATAACGGCGGCGGCGGCGGCAGCGGCGAGTCGAACCCCACATCTCTTCATTCAGGTCGCTTGATTTTTTTTTCCCTCCCCGTTTTTTTTTTGCGAATTTAAAATATACGCGCAGCGACGCGGGAAGACAGGTCGCGTCTGGCCAGATCGCGCGCCGGATAAATAAATAGGGGTCCGCCATTATCTGGAGAGGACCAGGCCTCAACCCCTCCCGGCCGCGGGGGCGACGGTTCAATGGAATTCATAACGCGCCGGGCGAAAAAAAAGAGAGAGAGAGAGAGGCCGGACACAAAACGAGAGCGCGGGGGTGGCGGCGCGCATCGGGACATTACTCATGGCTCGGCGCAATTTTTACCTCCGAAATAAATCATCATTATTGCGGCTGGGAGAGAGAGAGAGAGGGATGCGCATTACCGGAGAGAGAGAGAGAGGGGTAGATTATCGTGCGCGAAGCCCCTACTCTCCGAGAGCTGTAATGACGAGCCAACACACACGGGAGCTGCGCGCGACTCTTTGTTTGCGTGACTTTTTTTACTTATGCAACTCGTTTTCGTTAGGGGGGAGCGCTTTAATTTTTAATTTTCGAGGATGATGGATAATTTTTCGATCGGCGCTCGGTGTGCTTCTTAATTGCCGGCAGCGCCGAAAACTCGCGCGCTCTCGGGGCAGGGGGGAGAGAGAGAGAAAAAAAGAAGCGCCCGACAAAAGAGATACGCCTTTGAATTACACGGAGAGCGGCGCTCCTTATCTGCCGTATAAATCAATTCTCACTATTAATCTACGTCTGTAATTCGAGTTGCCGGGGCCCTCGCATTATTGGCCTATGTTTCATCATTGTGAAACTCATCCTTATCACAATAGCAATCATTCAAGCGGGCATCGTTACAAGTGACTCGCTTAACCTCCTCGAGCTCTCTACTCTCACTCGGCTCCTCGCATATAATTAACGTTCATTAATCGACTTTGCATGCCCCGGTCCGGGGCTTTGTTTTGCATTCCAAAAATCATAATTCATGCGAATATCCATCACGGAGCGGCGGCTTGGCGAGTCGTCGTCGCCAAGCGGGGGGCCGAAAGCCGGCGGGCATTTCTTATTAAGAGACAGATAATTAATTATGGACTGGACACGATGTGGTACCACCACCAGCACCCACCGGCGCGATATTATCGACGCGCGTATATAGAGTCCGGCGCAGGCCGGGCCGCGGGTGTTGAGTCGATGTTTGCCAGCTGATTGATGATGTAACATCATCCCGCACACACTGCTCTCTCTCTCTCTCTCTGTCTGTCTCTCTTTCGCGGCAGGCCCACTACTCTGCTGCACGGCTCTTTGCGCCCCGCGTCTGCAGGCAGCAGCGCCGCGTGCGGGAATATAATGCGCCCGGCCGCGATCGGCCTGTCCTTATTCGAGAGCTGCGGACGCAGACCCAAGTAGCTTAAACTCCGTAATGAAGGATGGATTTGGAGCGAAGCTCATTAGACGCAGGAATGCATTTCTGCCTGCAGTCGATTTTGCACGCGAGTCCCCCCGCCACAATTGTTTAATGGCAATCTTGTATTGAGTTGCAGACTCATTACGATTTTTTTTCGTTTCAAAAAAGAAACGTGATATTTTCGTATCGCGTTAAATATATAAAAAAAAAGAGAAAGGATTAAATGAATAGGATTATTAGGTGGGTTAACTCGGCTTCGATTTAATAAATGAAGGAATAAAGGGTTCATTATTATTATGATTATCCCATTATATATTTAAATTGGATTTACATAATCGCCTGCTTGAGAATAATGAGCTTATTCTCGAATTGTAAAGTCTAAAATAGCCCGCGCGGCCCGCGCGTCGGCTCGCCCCCTCCTATATATTCCCTCTGCCGAGTGACTAATGTGGGCGTGAGGGTAGTAGCGTCCGGGAGTCGCGTGCGTGCGAATGATTTGTAAGGCACGGAGAGCGCGGCGCGCGGGGCCCGTCATCGTCCCGACTTTCTCCGCGGATCTGCTCTCCGAGAGAGCAGAGCTCCTCGATGACCGAGCGAATATATCTCGTGAGAAAATCCGAGCGGCGCGAAAAGAGCGCGGTGATAAATACACCGCTCCTCCGAGCGCTTACATTGAATCCGATCGTCGATTTCTATGGGTTTTCCTCGACTTGTTTTTTTCTAAAGCTCGCCTTTCTTTTCTGTTTCAGGTAAGTCGATGCTAATCGATGCGGCGTCTCGCTGCTGTTTCCTAGCGGCTGTGATCATTTTCATGGGTAATGTACTGCCTTTATGAGCCTGAATTGCGGGCCAAGCACTAACTCGCCCCGGCCGAGATGTATCTTTTATGTATTATCGTTCGAAAATCGAGCGCGCGCAACGGTTTAGATTCGACGCGAGATCGCGCGGTCGGTTAACGCGAATGTATAAAAAATCGATCGACGGCGCGAATGTAAGCGAGCGCTTACGTTAACGGTACGAAGAGCGACGGAAAATTAGTCGGATCGAAGCGCGGCTCTCGGGCACATAATCAGGCCTGAAATCGAACGGTGCATCGGGAGACGAAGTTAAAAGCGCAAAAAGCAGGAAGGAGGGTGGGGGGGCATCGCCCGGAGGCTCATCGAAGCGTCATAATGAAAGTGGCAATTGCTCTCTCTCCCCACAAAAGGAATCGCTTTTTTCCGCGAGAGGCGAGAGCAGAGGCGCGCGCGGGCCGCTTGACGCCCAGGGACGAGAAAGAGAGCCAGAACCCATAACGTACACACAGTCGCTGATTGGAGTTGTACGTTCATTACCCGAAGTTAACCAGATTCTCCTGACCTGTGAAGTAGCTACGAGGCCGGGGCGCATGCAGCGTGTGCTCGAGTATTAGTAATTGTGCGCCGATCGATCCTCGATCGGGGGAGGGAGAGATGCTCATTTCCTGTTTGTCGATCGCGATATGAGAAAGGCGCGAGAAGGGCGAGGAGAGAGAGAGAGAGAGAGAGCGACGGACTCTCTGTACAGAGCTGCCGCCGATGCAAATATGAAAGCCCCGCGTTATATTAGCGCCTCTCTCTCTCTCTCGCTCTCCGGCCGCCTCGCTCTTCGGTATTATTCGCCGGGCGCACAGAGAGAGAGAGAGAGAGAGAGCCAAACGGCCGGCACACCGGCACATCATTAGCGTGATTAATGTTGAAATAAATCAGGTGCTTCCAATCGCTAGTCGATAAATCCAATAATTGCGGGATAATCATAAGTAAATAGGCGGGATCGACGTCGATAACGGCGCACGCGGCTCTATAACGATATAGCGACCCGCGAGCGCGGCCGGACCTCGCCTCTACGCCGAGGCCATATAACGATCCTAACGATTTGACGCGGCTAGACTCGCCGATCGCAGATTAATGACGCCGCCGGCTCGATTAAGCTCCTCTCGAGAGCAAGCAAATATGTTCCTTGTAATGCCGCTGCTCCCTCCCTTCCCCTCCCCGCGAGGCGGCCGCGGAGGCGTGTCGTTATAATCTAAGCGAAAAGAAGCGTATTCGAAAGTTTCAATCGCGGCTAATGCGACTGCGCGGATATATCCACTGATAAATAGGCGAATAATGAAGATTTATATGCTGTACCCCCGGGTGTACAAATTAATATTTTTACCGAACGTATCGATGACTAATGTTTATAATGGGATTATTTAATTACGATGACTAGACACATCTCCCCGCCGATCTACCGGGTGTGCGATCGTGCTTTTCTCCATTAGCCTTTTTCTGCCGGGCGAACGAGTTTTCTATAATTGACCCCCCCGCCTCGCCCACTCGTCGCGGCGATATTTTGAAAATAAATTTCGCGGCCGCGCGGCGCGACGCGCTCACAAATTGAATTTTACGCGGCGGAGATTCGCCATACTTCAGAGAGAGAGAGAGAGAGAGAGAGAGAGAGAGAGAGAGGAGCGACAGGGGCTCGTTACGGTTTCGCTCCTTATTGAAATTTACGAATCGGGATCGGCGCAAATTCCGCAGGACCGCGGCGGCCGATGGCCCGCAAAAGGCCGAGACGAATTCGAGCCCGGCGCGCCTTTCATTATGTGCTCTCTCTCCCTCTCTCTCTCTCTGCCGGCAGGATCGAATTAATCGACCTTGACGAGCTCCCGCGGCACTTGGAAGGACGAGAGTTGCCAGGCCGAGAGGCACAATAAACTGTGCGCGCGCCCCGGTCAAGGACTTTAATTCGCAAGTCCCCCGCGATAATTACATAGAGGCACCGTAACCTTAATTGACAAGAATCGTCCTTTTTTTCGTGTCGCGAGCAGCTCTTTGTAATTACCGAAGATTGAGATATTATCGATTGATCGGCGCCGAGCCGAAATTTCGACGAGAGCGCTTCCGCGAGAAATCGGCACCCCGATAAAGACACCGCGGCTCTTTTTTTCGGCTGCAGCTGCGATAACGAAGATAACCGATTGTCGGACGCAGAGCTCTGGTCTCTCTCTGTCTCTGTCTCGGTCGTTCTCTCTCTCTCTCGCGACTCGCCGCGTGCGTAATTGCGGCGTGTCGCCGGGCGTGTATTATCCGACGAGTCTCGTGTACTCGTCAACAGGCACAATGGAACTTAACACTGGCGGCGAGGGTCAGCGAGTAACCGTGTCGCGCCGTATAACACACGGCTTAAACAACAACCGGTCGAACAATCGCGCGCCGCGCCGCGATAATAAGCCGCCGCCGCCGCCCGCCGCCGCCACATATAAGGCCAAGAGAGCCCGGCCCGGAGCTAATGAAGCGCTTCTAGTTATGTGTGACGTTAATTAAATGATATGATCATTAGTCATTATAGCGTCATTGTGTCCGCCGACGCCGCAGCAGCCGCTGCTTTCTCATCTCCGCGTCTGATGCCTGGGCTGTCGAAGAGACGCGGATTAGAACGCCGCCTGTTCCGCTCTCTCTCTCGCTCTCGGGCCTGCCTCCTTTCAGGGGGAGCTGCGCCTCCGCTACGTGCAGAGTGGAGATAGCATCGGCGGACGGCACACGTTGCTCTGCTCCCCGGCCGATGTATTAATGCGGATAAGCGAGAGGTTAGACGCGAGGAAAAAGAGCCGATTTCGAGACGAGTGCCCTCTGTCGAGTCATGCTACGGGGCTTGTTTGATAAATTTCACGATTGCGACTATTGCATTTCGATTTCAATTAATCAGACTTCGAGATATTGAATCAACGGCTCTCGTCGATTCTCAAGCGACTGAGATGTAAAATTGGTATTTTTTTTTGTTTTGTATAAATGTTTTAATAAAAAAAAGTAATACTTTTTTGGCATTCTTGTAAAATAAGTTTATTTTCGATGGGAATAAATAAAACAAAGCGTCGGGCTTAAATCGGAGAATTACAGCCAGTTATTTCAGCAGGAATTGCGCGCAATAAGAATGCAGAAGGACGTATTTTAATAAACCAGAGGAAGATTAAAAGGTCAATATAATTGGAACGACATAAACTTGGCTCAGTAGCGTCGAAAAATTGACATCAAGTTAATCGGGCCTATTATGCAGGCTCGCGATTCCAAGAAGCGATTGAACAAAGCAAAATGACGCGAGAGGCAATCGTTTCCGTATTTATAACGCAGCCAGCAGCAGCCAGCAGCAGCGGCAGCATTCGGATTCAGCTCGCGCGGCCGCTAATCTTTCTCCCTTTCCACGTGCTGCAGAGCGAGAGAGAACGAGAGAGAAAGAGAGAGAGAGAGAGAGAGAGGCAGAGATGAGCGTCGCTCGAAATCGGCGACGCGAACCGCAGAAACGTGCCGCCTCTCTTTCCCTATATAACGCTCCGCCGTGCAGCTCTCGGACGCGGCTCGCGCCTCGTATATCGCCGCGCTTTGCGTTAATGGCCACAATTAGGTGTTTTAATTAGTGCTCCGCGCGGCGAGCGCGCGCTCTCCCGGAGCCCGGCGGTGTCAGCTGCTGCTGCTGCTGCTGCTGCTCCCAAATTAGGGCTCTGCGAAACAATAACTGCCGATTGAAGAACCTAATTAGCGAGAGTGGCGCGAGCGCGCGCGCGCTCAGCCTGTACGTGCACTGCGAGCCCGGCGTAATCTGAAACTTGGCTCGGAACCCCCCTCTCCCCCCCCCCCCCCCCCC
>UCOL01004637.1:0-13989 GCA_900474335.1 Ormyrus nitidulus
GTCTACGCTGCCGCTCGCTACTCGACTGCGGCACGTTGCTCGTAGACTTTCAGCGTTGGTCTTTTTTTCTTGATGTTTTTCTTGATGCTATAATTTTCGGTGATGTTCCGCTCTTTGAAAGTTCCGTTGTTCCATAGTGAAATTTCGCTCGCATTTTACATAAAAAAAATATAAACAAAAATCAATTAAGTATAGTTCGGAATATTTAAATAGTGCGCTCGCCAACTGCTTACTCCTTCGAATTTGAGTCTCGTTCCTTTTGGCTAATTTAATCATTATTCTGGCTAAGTTTTATAACGATTTTCACTCGTTATAAAGGTAAGAGTCTAAAAGCCGGAGCACATCGGGAAGAGAACACCTCTTCCGTATTGTGACGAGAGTTGCTTGTCCTCGCTAAAAACGAGAAACGGGGCAGTCAAGTGAAATTATCAAGTTCGAGGTTAGAATTGTACAATAAAATTATTTATTGAATAAAACCTACGAAGCAAGCAACTCCCTTGTAAAATTCTCTTGGTGGGGAATTTGGGAAGAGGTGTCGAAAAAGAATAAATGCGAGAACTAATGAAATGATTTTAACGCTCTTTATTTGAAAGCTCCCGACCTTACAGGTTCCAGACACCTTCAAGTACTGAAGTGTAAGCGCCAGCTCCTGCCCTTTTATAGCTGCCGCTTCGGCGCCTACCTTCATGGTCGTTCCTCCCCACGCTTTCCCGCGCGCTCCTTCCTCGCGCGCTTCGCGGCCTCTTGAGCTTTTTTCTTTCTAGCACACCTGTGGGTGATCTGAGGGGAATAAATAAATAAGAATAAATAAGAAATCTTTTTTTTGCTGTTGTCGCCTTTATTTATTTTGTAGAACTGAGCTCGCAGAGCTCTTCACACATCTATTTAAGGGCCTGAGAGGCCAATTACAATTTTCCATTTCGCCGCTAATACTTCGATTGGTCCTCGCATAACCGATCACGCTCGAGCGCGCTATCAAAGCGCGGGCTGAAGTTTGCCCTGAATTTATTTTGTAATCGAGGCCCTCGCTACTCCCGCCCTCCTCCATCTGGGTCCTCCTGAGCCTAATGACCTCACGAGATGCAACGCGTTTGCAATCCGTCAAGCCCTGAACATGCTCGAGATGCCATGGATTTACCAAGTCGGCGTTCCACCGTCATGAAAAATCCGACACTCTCTCGCTCTCAAGGCCAGAAGGATGTGCAACCGATGCTCTTGCGGGTCCCGGGACGTGCAAACACGCGGAGCCGAACTCCCAGTGACGTCTGATTTCTGATTCTTACTCCTTGAGTATAACCAGCCCGGGCTGCAAGCGCCGTGGATCAGTCTTTCGACCTTCCACGCGTAGGTGGCTTTAGATCTGAGGAGTCCGGAAATAGCAAACACCCCGATCACCTTTATAGTTTGACGCTAATTGCCGCCGCAATTTTACATTCGTTTATGCGCTCGAAAACTCCAACCTCGTTCTAACATATATAACATTTTGAATTACGCAAATAAACTAACAATAAATTTATTAATTAATTTCAATCTGGAACAAGTACAATTTAATCAAAATCAAATGCATTCTCTAAATAACATGCGAAACTAATAATTGAAATTGATTATGTTGTTAAAAATTAAAGATTTTATCTTTGCGATAGATTATTGTTACTATATGGTTTATTAGTCTTTACTCAGTCGGACATAATGTGAAAACTTATTGTCACATATCACTTATTTAGGTCAACTCTGATAAATAAACGTGCGAATACATAAAAGGAGCGGAAGAACAATTAATTAAAATGTGCGAGTATTAAATTACCTCTATTGTTTCGCTCGCTTGCTGAGCTCTTTTAGCTCCAATTTAAGAAAATCAATTTTTCTTCAATTATTTATAACTTTTTAACAGTTAATTGTAGAGTATTTTAATTGTCGACGTTCCAAAGATAAATGGCCATTAAAGTAGCATAAAAAATGTACCAACATTGATCAACATAATTTTAGTTTATAATTGCTTTAAATCCTTGTAAATCCTTGTTGAACATATTCCGTATATGTAACTTTTGAACAAATAAAGATTTGTAGATAAAATGATTTCATCTTGTGAACGCAAATTAAAATACTCTGCAGTGATTGAAGAAAAGTTGATGTTTCTTAAATTTGAGCTAACCCATTAAAAAGCTATGGACTCTGTTAGATCAATTTATGTCAGTATTGTCATTAATAATTGTTATTACAAGTAAAAATATTTCTAGCTCTCAAAACTAGTATTAAAAATGATAATTCATGTAAGGGGTCGTCCCAATATAATTTTCTTTTTAAATAAAATCGGCAATTACCGACGAATGTTTGTCAAATATTGTCAGATTTAATCATGGAACGTAATTCAACACCGTATCGAAACTGTCGAATTTTATATCCAAAGCTCGAACTCTACGGTGAGTGCGATAAGAAAAATTTGGAAAAAAACTCGGATTTCAAGGAACACTGTGCGGAATATCGATGATAAATTTTATCAAACCGGTTCGGTTCATGACTGACTAAGGTCTGGCAAGCCACGTATACAGTAAGGCTCGGCTGAAAATGTTGCCGCAGTAAGTAAATGACAGTGTGAGTGAAACTTCATCAACCTCCATTCACCGCCGTGCTCAAGAACTTGGAATCGATTTACGTGTTCACCTGTATGAAGTTCAATTAACCCAGCAGTCAAAACTTACGAACTATAATAAAAACAACGTCGCGAGTTTGCTGAATGAGCCTTAAATCAATTTGATGAGACGAAGCTTACTTCCATTCCCATAGATACGATAAATATTGTCGCACATGAGGCTCTGAAAATTCACATGCAGTCGAAGAGCTGCCAGTGGATCCTCAAAAACTCACTGTTTGGTCGGTTTAACGACTGGAGGCATCATCGGACCTTATATACTTTTTTGAAAACGACAAAGTTCAATAACGGTTATAAATAATTCGATAGAAAACTTTTTGTGGTCTGACTTGAATGACAAGTGTTTTGAACAATGTGGCGCAACGGCCTACACGTCAGCCCATTTCACCGAACGCATAATTTTTCGTCTTGGTGATGTCAATCAGCCGCCGCGCTCGCATGCGATTTAACACCGTTAGACTTTTTTTCTTCGGGGTTGAGCGAAAGATAAAGTTTACGCGAGTTATGCACAAGCAATTCTAGCCCTCAAAGCATAAATTCAGCGCGTCATCAATGAAATACTGAAATGATTGAAAACGTCGTCTCAAATGCTGCTCAGAGAACAGTCTACCTGAAGAAAATTTGAGAATTCTTATGATTCCTTTTTATTTGTGTTTTATTTAAATAAAAATCGGTCGGTAGTTTTGGGAAGTCCTTTATTATTATTTATTAAATCTTTATTAAAAATTGTAACTATATAACATAATAATGAAACGTGATATTTTTCAATTATTCAATAATTTGTAATCGAAACATAAACGTTTCACTCGTCAAACGTTCAAAATAAAACGCAAAATACAAATATAAAAGAAATCTTTTTATCTTCATGTTCCACTTTGATCATGTTTATCTAATTTTTAAATAGATATCTTATTTGCAATGAAATTCAAGTAATTTTACCTGCTTGTAATACTTGTCGATCGTGCACATGGTATCAAATAATATTTTACATACCAGTAGATGAAGTGGAAGATGTCTGTCATTCGGTAATTCCCCAAAGATCGCAAATTTATATCGCGAGATAATGCACGAGCGGCTTTCATCTAACCGTCAATATATCTCCGCTTTCTTTATCGTTTAGTCACTTATGTATCGGTAGTCGTTACAAGCACGCTTAAAGGTGATGATTGCAATCTTTTTTTCCTGCATGCTCTCATCCCGAAATGTCTGTGTTATTCGAGTACGCTCGGTCAGTGTTCTTGTTATCCTCTCACCAAAATCAACACAACATGAATGAAGTCAAAAAGACATCAGAGACGAGGGTTAGTACTTATTCGTCACGCATAAATGTAGAACTTTTTTACTAATATTAATCGTTATTTGCTGAGTCTCTGCATTCGCTAATAGATAAGTCAAGTATTTAGGTTCATTTTCATTTAAAAGTTACATTAACAGTAAAGAAAGTTAATGGGTTAACCCTTTTTTTTATCTACATATTTGTCAATAGATTTAGTTTACTTTGTGAATAAAATTACAAAAATTGAAAGAATAAAAGTAAAGGGATTAGTTGAATTGAAGATAAAAGGCGCATACAGGTATTGGTGCAATAAATCATATCTCAAAGTGATAATCATATTATAAACCGGATTATATGAACATATTTTGTATTGTGTATACCTTTCAAAAACATTTTATTATACCTACAGATCAATTTTAGTTGTTATCTAATAAATAAATATTTATACACTTTCTGTGTTAGTTAAAGTTAATTTTTTTTTAAATGTGACGATGCAATGTTTACATGTACGATTTTTATGGGCATGAACAACAACGCGCAGAAAATACTACAATACTTTTTATTATCTTGTTTGCTGTCTGGAAAGCCATATCTAAAACAAACACCAAAGCCTCCAAAGTATATAAATTTTTAAATTAATTAATTTAATTTATTTTAGACAAATTTTAGGGATTTTTCTGGAAAATAATAGATGAAAAATAAATTAATTATGAGTCAAATCATGACCTACTTATATTATTGTCATTTTATTTATTTATTTATTTATTTTTTTCAATTTAAAAGGTATTTCAAATTGTTAGAATATTTTAATAATATGCAGTAGTTTTCGTAGCTGCAAGGTAAAATTTTACATCCACAATGTACATCGCCGTGCACGAAGGCTGACTGCACCGACCCGAATCATTCAGAATTACAAGAGGGTACAATTTTTTGATTCACCCTGCGATAAATTGCATTTCGTAAAATTTGAACAATTTTTAAAGTACAACTTTATGCTTACTGAATCAAAAATTTAATACTGACCCTCGTTAAATGCTTGTAAGTTCCATATTTATACAACAAGTAATAAAAATTTTAAACTAATGACCGGCATTACGGTATTGCTTATTTGCGTCAAATAATAATACGAAGATTCAAATTCTGGTAAATCGCAATTAAGGAGGATGATCTGCATTGATAACAGGCAAAGAAGCTGTCGCTAGGAGTCGGCGGAGCTTTAGTGGAATTATCAGACGAGCGAGTCGGTTGGGCTCATCCTATAGAGTTCGTGCTTTCATGTATTGGATATGCTGTCGGCATTGGGAATGTCTGGCGCTTCCCCTACCTTGTTTATCGGAATGGCGGAGGTATGTATGGAACGCTCCTCTGCATAGTCTGCGTATTTAATATTTGCATTCTTCATAAATTATCGATATTTACTTGAATACTTACTTTGCTATGCCAAATTACATTTATTTGTTTACTTAGTATTCAATTCAATGGGGCAACAGTTGATCAATGATTGATTGATCTCAAATTAATTTGCATTCCATAGACATTTATCAATCAAACAAGCCTTTTTATTAATTGGATCACAGAATCAAATAAAACATTTACTAAAACAAATTTTAATTTTTAATTACAATATTTGTTGGGAGAATTAAATCATTAGATCTCTTTCTTGAAGAGGATCTTAATATTACCGGATTACTCATATCTTTCAATATTTTTTTCCTGTTTTTCGTTAAAAAAAAAAGGAAGAAAATTTTTCTCTTTAAAGTGTAATCAAGGCGAATATTGATCCAGCAGTATCTCGTGAATAGTAGTATTTTTAGGAGCGAAAGAGATTGATAGAAAAAATATTCGTAAAACAATGCGTAACTGCGACAGCAATAATCTCTTGCACATCGATTACTCCGTACCGTTTGTGCAAGGTACATTCTACCGTAAAGCACGTAGTTTCTGATCATTTATTAATAAAAATCTTTAAATGGTTAAATAAATAGAATTAAAACAACAAGCGTAAAGTTTATTAAAGTTTATTAGGTATAAAATAATAAATGAATATTTATTTTAAAAAAAATATTCCCCCTAACTAACCCAGAAACTAAGTCCTTCACTAAAAGGCAGAGAGATACGATACGCGCCATATTGTTTTACCCTTTTATTTAAACGCGATACTGAAGAAACAGTGTATTTAGGCGCCTTCCTGATACCGTTCACGCTGATGCTGCTGACCATGGGGCTGCCGATATTTTTCCTTGAACTGGTGGTGGGTCAGTACACGGGTCTCGGGCCGACGGAGGCTTTCGCGCGAATGGCACCGATGTTCCAAGGACTCGGCTTCTGCACGATCCTCGTAATATCCTTCGTCACCATTTACTACATGGTCATTACTTCCTGGACGCTCTTCTACACCTTCGCCTCGTTCTCCGGCAAGCTCGCTTGGGCTTACTGCGACAACGACTTCAACTCCATTTGTGAGTGTCGAATTATAAAAACAAGCATGCAGCGCCTCGATTCGGCGCCCATCCTAATTAGCCTAATGAAAGATCTAAGATTGTTACAGTGGCAAAGAGGAGGCAGAGTGTCAAGTGGACCGTCCCGATTACGTTCTGTATCAGAGGAAATGCACTCCGATAGAAGTGGTGTGTCGCAATTTCGACCTCGAGAGCCACTCGGATAATCTGACTCACTGCTTCAGCGGCAACGGGAACGAGGCAGTTCGGCTGCGAAATCTTTACCCGCGCATTCTCTCGTCCGAGGAGTATTTCAAGTGAGAGTAATATAAATGTAACAACGTACTCGAGGAGAAAAGAATGCGAATGCAAATAATAAGCGGGTCGACAGCGATTTCGTTTTAGGTATCCGAGGCGCCACTTGGGAGCACTGGGGGAAACTCAGATGGGAGCTGCTGGGCTGTCTGACCCTAGCTTGGATCATCTGCTATTTCTGCCTTATTAAGGGCATCCAGTCCGTTGGCAAAGTCGTTTATTTCACTGCACTCTTTCCTTACTTTGTGCTGATTGCTTTAATGATTCGAGGTCAATTTTTCTTATAATTTACTTATGATTCAGTTCTTAGATTAAGATAAGAAAATGATGGATTCTTGTTGACATCAATTATCTGTCGCAATTAATCCTTAAAGTCTTTTCTGTAATATATAAAGGTTCATTTTATAAAATACGCAGTAACTGTCAAGAGTCCTTAAAGTCTTTAACTTATTTAATTTATATTCTGTAATTAAAAATTTGAATTTAATAATTTAAAAATTTTTCCCGTTAAAAGTTCAAGGAAATTTTGCAAAGCTGCAACTGAAATGTTTGACTTGCCGTTTAGGTGCGACACTGGAGGGTTCGGTTGAAGGAATTTTATGGTACATCAAGCCCGATTGGCAAAAGCTATCGAACGCCGGGGTCTGGGCAGACGCCGCTTCGCAGATCTTCTATTCTCTGGGTATTGGCTGCGGCTCACTGGTTACACTCGCCAGTTACAGTTCCTTTACAAATAACTGTCACAGGTACGTTTGCATATAGTATATTACGGCCCTAGGATCATAGCTCGTGTAAATTGACACCCGAGCCGAAGGCGAGACATTTTATCTCCCGAGGATTGTATGCTATTTTTTTGCCTAGCAAGGCCGAAAATACAACTTTCTTGATCCGGCGCCGGGCGAGAAAGTAGTACTTTGGGCCCGCTAGGCAAAAAAAGCATTTTTTTTTTTTACTTTCTGGAGTTGAATCATATTTGTTCAACCTTTTAGGTTCCTGATTAAAATTACCCCTTATTTATTCAATTATTCTAAAACTTTGTTTTTTTTTTAACGAGAGCCCTCTAAATAATGTTTTTAAATTGTATAAAAAAAATGGTGAAAATAATGCGATGGGGGAGCAGAGATGCGATATTCGTGACGTTGACCAACCTCCTGACATCGATATTCGCGGGCTTCGTAACCTTTTCCGTAATGGGGTTCTTGGCGCGAGAGATGCAGGTGCCAATCGAGGAGGTGGTGCGCAGCCAGACCGGCCTCGCGTTCGTCGTCTTCCCCGAGGCGGTCGTGCGAATGCCACTGCCCAATCTTTGGTCGGTGCTCTTCTTCTTCATGCTGACTATTCTCGGACTGGGGAGTCAAGTGAGTCCGCGAGATCGACTTGTGAGCGCGCATTGTTGCCTCTTACGAGGAGATAACGGCTTAGCAATAGTTCGCAGGCGTGCAGGCGATAAGCGGCGCGATCCTGGACGTGCGACCGGGTCTGCGTCGGTACGAGGGCCGCGTAATCCTGGCGGTATGCGTCGCCGGCTGGCTGCTGGCGGTCCCGATGATCTTCGACGGCGGCATTTACCTATTCACCCTCATGGACTGGAACACGGCCTCCTGGGCGATACTATTGATCGGCTTTGCCGAGCTCGTACTGCCCGCCTGGTGCTACGGATGTGCCGAGCTGCTGCGCAACATAGCTCAGATGGAGATGCACTTTGGCCCTCTGCTTCGCGCCTACTGGTGGACGAGCTGGTGCATTCTTGCTCCGCTCACGGCTCTGGTAAATTATATATTCGCCGCTTATTTTTGGGAGTAGTCTAATTATTTTTTTTTTTCTCTTCGTTTTCAGAGTGTGTTCGCCTATCAGATGTACACGTACGATATGGTGAGCCTTGGTGATTACCAGTTTCCGCTGTGGGCCGACGTTATTGGCATACTGATCGGTCTATCGACGCTCGCGCCGTTGCCGCTTTTTTTCTGCTATCGAATTTGGCGAGGTCCGGTAAGTTGTTGCCTGAAGGATATATTTATTCCATCCATTGACCCCTGGAATCTATTTAGAATTAAGTTTTTAAAGATTCTTTACAGTTGCACTTGCTTTTCCAAGTGAAAGGGGAATTAATTAAAATGGTCAAATAGCCTGCGGGTTTTTGTAATTTTTGAACTACTTTCAGAGAGATTGGAGCCTGCTGAAACCTTTGGATTCCTGGGGACCTGCGAAAAAAACTCATATAGAAAGAAATGATAAAAGCACTGGCACATTAACTGCCAGCGATGGTACGTCTAATCCTGCATTCTTATCAGATGCTCAAGTCTGATAGAGGACGACAACAAAAAGACCTGTGCAAAAGATTCTAGGCGAAAGCAGTATCGAAATTTTTATCAGTTTGTGAATGTCAGAGATGTGTTTATACAGACGAAAATTCTATTATTGAAGTCCGGATCCTCAGTGACAGGAGGCGGGATAAAGAAAGCTCAATAATTGAAATGAAACCAACGTAATAATAAATTATATAATACCTCTTGTTGTATTGTGCTTGAGTTGAATGAATTCTTTAACCGTTATCACGTTTAACTAAGAATTTTGGTGGCTGAATCTATGTACTTAATTTCCGGAAAGAATGTATAATATCAGTTATAAAAATGCTTTGAGGTTGCAGTATGATCGCTATTTAAAAATGAAAGCGAAGCTATATTTAAGGCTTAAGTATTTCAACTTTAAGTGTATATAGTCAAAACAACTGCAAGTGCGCGCCTTGAAAAAGCGTTATGTGAATCGAAGAAAAGTGGTTTCCATTTTTGTATTATATATTTTCATTTTTGTAATATAATAGCAAACAGAGGCAGTCTTTTAATTTTTCACGATTGAGTCTTTTCATTAGATAATAATAGTAGCTGGAACATCAATTATTTGTCAATCTACAATGATTGGCTAAGCAGTTATATACATAAGTCTAGTTCATACATATTCACCAAGTAGTGTTATTATTATGTAGTCCACATAGTGAGAAATTGGTTTCAGTAAAATTATTTAAATATTAGCTATAAAATTTAAAATAAACGAATAATTTTACCAAGAATTTCTTCGATAATTCTAATAAAGCTCATTACTAATACGTTATCTTTTTCATTCTTCTTGTTGTACTTTTCTTTTCTCTCATTAAACTGCGATGCGTGGAAAACAAAGATACAGTTAGTTATAAGCACTTCCGTTATAACTGCTGGGTAAAATTGTACGAACTCAGGGGAAACTTCTGCGGAACGATGCATCTGTCCTAATACTAAAACTTTGTACAGCACGCTGGTGTACAGCTTCACATCCTTATATGCTTATGATACAGATATAATAGACCGTTGTAATAGACAAGGTAGCGGGAGATGCGAAACGCTCTGGATTAAGTAAATATTTCAAATTCATTCCATCCTTGCAAAGGCGTTTTATAGTGCAAAAAACAATGCTAGTAGGTTTTTCAGTCGGTAAAAGTTCTATTTGAAGTTAATTCTGCGTAATTGTTACTGTAAGTTAATCGTTGAGAAGCGTTGAACCACTAAAATGAAAGCTGCTTTCCTTGAGCCTGCTTCGTTTTATAATATGCCAAATAGCAAGCAATTATATTGAAGTTTCAGCCCGAGCTGCACAGTCGATTTACTAATCCATTCAGGAGATCTGCACTGAAGATTGTCGCACAAAAAGAGAAATTTTTGTCTTGGAAAACACCAACAACATTATTGATATAATTGTATTAAAAGTTACTAAACCTGAAAGATAACATGCGATATCAGAGTAGTAAAAATTAAATTTTTACAAAACTATGGTAATTCTTATATTTTTCTTTTTAAATAATCGTAAGTGCTCACCACGGGGCTGCGCGAAGCGCGCTGCAGCTGCTGCAACGACATTCTAACATGCCAGTAAAAAATACCTCCTAAACGATGTCCAATGACCATCTAAAAGTACTCTTTCAGGTATCTTTTATCTTAAATACAACTTTTGGATGAACACCACAAAATGGTATTTTCTTTAGTGAACCCATAAAGCACAATTCACGAACTTAAATATAAAATATGAAAAAACAAATTCAACACTAAAACTATTAAGCAAAACTTTAATTTAATAACTAATTCGGTGGCGTAGTCGTTAAGGTTTTCCAACTTCTCGGCCCGTCCGTCCGGATGCAAGTCCGAATCCACGCGGAAGCATCTGTTTTTTTAACAAATTAAAATTAATTTAATTTATTTTATAATATATAATAAAAAAAAGCTTAGAATAAAAAAATCATTATACTTTTCAAGTAATAAAATTTTAAAACATAAAAATTACCACTGCCAATATTAATCCTCCTGCGCACTTGATAGCTATCTAGTGTTAGGTAAAATCGAAAATATAGGTATGGTGGGAGGGGTCACGCCTATAAAATCTCCGGATCTCGAGCGAAGAGACTACTAATTATTAATAATCGTTAGAAATATTGTACCAATGATAGTGATTCTGTTCTTTAAATAAAGTCGGTTATTGTTAAAAGTGTTACTCAAAGCGTTCAGTGAATTCTCCTTTATGTACAAATTTCTATCAATTCACCCACTCTTGGCATTCCGACCTTAAGAAAAATAATTCTTTAACGCTACTAGTATACACGGATATCAATTTCTCTTCTCCATCCTAATGTACCACGGAAACCACTTACATTTCATGACAAGATATCTCGTCGTAGTGCCAGAGCCGGACTAAGAAATGTGGGGCCTATAGGCTGAAACATGGTGGGGGCCCACTTAAGGCGAGGGAAATTCAAAAAATTGCAAAATAAATTTTTCTAAATTTTTGTTTAACTTAATTTATTAGTAACACAGGCCCACAAAAAAAAGTTGTCTGAACTTTTGAGGAGATAGATGTATTCCTACGTATTTTTCATCGCTGAATCCGAATCTGAAGTCATATTATGGGATATGATCAATTGTTCGAGCAAAATGCAAAGAAAACGATTTTTTAAAGGTTTTTTTAAATAAAATTTAGACCATTGCGGGTTATTGCAGTCATCAAATTTTCTTGCGTCATATTGCTGTATTTAAACTATCTTTCATCAATTTAAATTTTGAGAAACATCTTTCTCCACTACAATTTATCGTTATAATATAGAAATATATTCTAAAAAGTATCTCTACTCATTTGAAAAGTTGTCTTTCATAGTTGTCTTTTCTAAGTACTTACTCTACGTAACCCAGGGGAAAGCATTATTAATAAACAAATAATTAAACTATAAACCGTGCACCCCCAACCACGTAACCCAGGGGAAAGCATTAATAATAATCAAATAATTAAACAATAAACTGTGGTAAGTAAACTAGATTAGAAAAGATATCTTATTCAAAATATTGTATTTTATGCATCTAGGGAGGAAAAAAACTTGAACAATCCACAACTAGTGTAAATTGCCGCGTAAACGCGAGATGCGAGTTGGCCAAATTTCCTCCCGTGATACGCATGCTATTTTTTTGCCTAGTGAGGATGTAATTGCAACATTCTCAATCGAGTGTTGGGAGGGAAAGTAGCACTTTCGGCCCGCTAGGTAGCAAATATTTTTAACTTTATAATGCAAACATTAAAAAAAATAAGTTACTTAATTATATTATGTTATTATTTAATGATAAATTTATTAATATTATTATTCAAACTGTAATATATAGAAATGTGCGTATCATTAAATTACATATGTACACGAAAACGCGTGGCGTTCAATGTTTAAAAAAAAAAAAAATCATTTGTTTAATACAAGCTGGTGGGGACCCTCAGCTGGTGGGGGCCCGTAGGCTGCAGCCTACTCCGCCTAGTGCTTAAATCCGGCTCTGCGTAGTGCAAAGGAGGATTAAAATTTATTATTATAATGTCACTCTATGGTCAGAGATTATTGGAAAAAAAAGTAAAATTTACTTTAGGGATTTGGAAATTCTCCTAAAAAATTTCTCTCCAAGAAATTGTCTTCGTTGATGACTTGAAACTTTTTCACTTGCCATGACTCAAGAATATTTATTAAAAACAGATGACATTATTATTAATGAACATCAGATATAAATTTCTTTTCTGAAAGCTATGTGCAAAAACTTTAAGCGTAAATTAACAATATCTTCAATTGACAGAAAAATCGATAATATATTAGTAGCTTTATACCCACGATTCGTAAGACAGTTCATGCTACTCTATGGAGATTATTGATCGATCCTTCGTGCGCGCTCCTCCCGTATCTGTGCAAGCGGTGATGCAGATATAATGCATGCTTGTTTCGACAGATTCACAGATAATTGGCTTATGTATTTCTGAGTAATAAGGCAAGCATAGGCTTAATATTGTTCTAACATACATTCTGTATTTCATATTACGTAATTAGTTTTGCGGTAGAAGAGTAAGGTAGAATTATAAGCCATCATCATGCATCGCTGCTGTTAAAAAGAAAAGTAACCGAAAAGCAAATCATTCTTTCTTATATATACAATACTTAAAAATCGACAACGAAAGACAGAAATAAAAAAATAAAATGATTAAATTAAATAAATAAAAAATTAATTATTTTAATTAACATTTAATTATTATTAATAATTACAAATAATAAGTAAAGAATATTTTTTTAATAAGACTGTGACGAAGGTCAAATGTTGCAGAACGTGTCTCTTCCAGAGTACAGGAGATATTTTCATTTAAGCTAACTTTCAGCCGTTGATCTTCAATGCAAAAATATTCTAATTTTTAGAATTAAATTTAATTTTAGAATTAAAAGCGTCCTACTGGTTATATTTGACCTGAAATCCAACAGATTAATATTTTTAGGGAAAATCAATTTTATCGACCGATATAAATCATGCAACTCAATTTGGAAAACTATAGAAGACAAGCGTTTGGTATGCAAATAAATTTCGAAGGTTCAATGCTATTTGATCATTCTCCTTTTACTAATATTAGTCGCACATGGATCCCGAAACTCTAGTCTCCACATTTCGTGGCATTATTGAACAAAGCAAAAATAACTATAAACTAAAATAAAGAGTGGAGACTTGGTGAGTTCCAGTAGTATACTGAAGAGTACAAGCCAATTTCGACGCCGATAGTGGATCGATCCTACGCACCGTTTAATTAAAATAAAAATATGCATTTGATCATTTTTGCCGATTTATCTAAAAAAGTATAAATTATCCGTGTTTAAATATTTTGTAAATAATTTAAACTAGTATTCAGTAATATTTTATTTTATTTATTTATTTTATTTATTTATCCAGAGTAATACATTATATTACATAGACGCAATACATACATTACATTACATTACTTTATAATGC
>UCOL01004638.1:0-13980 GCA_900474335.1 Ormyrus nitidulus
GGTTTGTCGCGCTCGCTAGCAGACCAGTCGAGGCAAGAGGATATACGGATCCGGGCTCAGAGGATACTCATGGCGTCTGGGGCAAAGGTTGCCCATTGTCAGCCCCACTGACGAGTCTTGGTGGACAACCTTGAGACGAAACGCCTAGGCTTCCTCCAGCCTCGACTGGTCTGCTAGCGAGCCACCTACATTCTTGCATTTCGTGCAATTAAATCTTGCCTTATGTTCTCTCTGATGCTGTTCAAACCTTGTCCTATAAGCGCAAGTAAAATTGCAAGCATCGCATTTAAATCCATCATCTTTGCATGTTTTACGATGCTTGCGTAGCTGAACATAAGTCGCAAAAATTGTTTTACAGTGGTCGCATTCAATTGGCATGTGTTTCTTTTTTATATGGCTGGACAGATTCCCTTTTTGTTTGAAAGAGTGATTACAATAGTCACATTTAAAATTTAAGTCCTTGTTTGTCTCTTTTCGTTTGCATTTCTTGCAATAATATTGATTCTTTTCATTTAGAAAATACCATTCTGTGGTGCTCTCTTTACAAATTGGACATTCTAACTCCAAATAACTTATTTCTGAAATTAAATACGAAAATATGTAAAGCAAATAATCTAGTAAAAAATTATTTAATAAATTGATTTTTAATACAGAAAAAGTTTTGTTTTTAAACTATTTATTTTTGTTTTATTTTAACTACAGTAGTTGGGCAACAACTACCTTAAATTTGAAAATCAAAGTTGAGTAGAGCGTTTCAGTTCCGCCTGCAAAAGTAGTGTTAGGGATCACTTGATTCTTTCCGGCTACTCAATTATCCAGCTTTTCTATCACCTCGTAACTATGCTTTCTTCAGCTGATGCATTTTTCATTAGCTCCCTTTCTTGTAGCATCCAAATTAGCATGAGCAAGAGAGTCGTAAGGATCTTCTAATGAATCGATTATACTTGTCGTTCTGAATAATACGACGTATTTCAAAAGCTAACATTTTCATTCAACATTTTCATTCATTGTTATTTCAGTGAAATGTTTAGCACCGTCGAAACAAAATCTCACTATTAATGAGCTTGATGAATAAACAATGAAAGTTGAAATCACAATTTCATTATCAAGTCAATCAAAGTCAATCGACATTCGCGTAAGTGTCGTAGCTTGAATTGTTCCTTTTATTTTTAAATCGCGCATTCTTCTCTTGGAGTCTCGACGTCGGGAAAAATATTATTCCGAATCGTTTAAACACATTATTTCTCTTGGGGCTTTTGCAAACATTCTTTTCATAATCTATTGTGTGAAAATGATTCTGAGCTTTTATAAATCTTTCGTGTATTTTTGCAACTTCTCTAAAAATCAATAAAATTTATGCAACCTTTACCATGGGTTAAAATGAGCATAGCTCATTACAAGATAATATTATTTAGAAACTCTTTATTTGAAAATACCGAAAAATACTATTTAAAAAATGCGGGTTATAATGCACTGAGCTGAACACATTTTCTTTGTTTACCAAATTACCCCGCGGTTAACTGCTACTGAAACGAGGGCGTAAATATTAAAGCGATGTTAAGTAAAGCTAAAAAATGCATATTAGCTTATATGGGAAAAAGATGCCCGAAATGGATGTAGATAATTTTCTCGGAATCCTGAACGTTTTCGAAATTGTGTTGTGCAGCTCGCTTATCCAATGAAATGTAATCAGTTTTCTTCCATTTGATAACTAATTAAAGACTAACTACAACACCGCCAAGAAGTACAAGTGACCTAATTCCTCAAAGAAAATGAACGGCAAGGCAAACGCAAAAACTAATAAAAACGCTCGACCGTTTTTAATTACGAGCAGCGTGGCCGATGTATTTCACGGATTTTGCGCGCGACGACAATAATACTCCCCCCCCCCCCCGCTCCCCTCCTCGTACAAACCCTTCGACGCCAAAAAAGGAGACGAGCGATGAGCGATGAGCGAGACAAATAAAAACGTTTTTAATTACGAAAAAGCTGTAATTGAAGGATCTTATATACCGTTCCGAGTGGGTGTGACGGATAATGGCGCCGAGCTGTGCTTCCGTTCGCGCGGAAAACTCAATTGAGCCACTTAGGACTGAAATGGGGCATAACTTACGGTTTAATGACGGCACCTATAAAGGTGCCCCCTGTCGTAAAAAGGCGTGTTTCGAAATTAGAAGAGAGACACTCGACTGATGCGATGGATTTTAGCGTTTGTCGATAGGCGCCGACTGAATGAAAGTCTACTCTTTCCAGTTCCTCGAGTTCTTCTTTCTTTGTACGAAATTCCACTTTTTTCTTCCGATTTCTGATAAATTCTGTTTTTTAATTTAAACCCTTTATTGCTTGAACAATCGTTTTATTTTCGATTCTCCTAAACCATCTCACGAATGTCATGAATTTACATGCAAAACTTTCGAGACTGTATTTTTCTTCATTTTTTGAAACATCGTTGCCAGAAGCTTCTCCCCCATTGCATTTGAATTTTTATCGTATCAACTTGAAATTCTAATGAACTGTTCTTTATCCCAAAATTGGCAAAGTACGTATCGATTTCGAAATGAGGCCACTTTACCATATTTCGAAAAAGAAAGAAATACTGACTTCCTGATTGGTGTTTCGCTAATTTAATATTCATATTCTTTGAAAATTTTAATATAATGATTTTTCAATCTTAAATTCATAATCAAAAAAGTCAAGAACTTTTATTCGAAAAATACTATCTATAGTCTATGACATTACCTTCTTTTATTTAAATCTTTCATTGTATCCTAATAAAGTCCATCAATAATAGTGGATACATTACACATAAAAATACCCCTTTTATAGCAACGACTATGATTATCCAAACTGGGAATTATTGATTACTAACCTAATATTAGAAACAAAGTAATGCACTTGTACTAAAAAAGTAACAAAAAAATTTAACTACTCTATTAACCGTTATATTTATAAAAGTGCATAGTTGTATTTGCTATATTTAGTTCTACGACTATTTCTGTTACCAATTAAATTTCGCATTCGTTAGAATTGCCAAGTAAACTGTTATTACATTGTCGTTCTAAACCCACTACAGCCACAACGCTTAGCTGATAAAGCTCGCCCTCAATTACGCATTACTTATTATTGCCCTCAAACCAATTCGCACCGTTTCCACTCGACATCCCACGCAAAATTAAAGCCCTCGAAACGAGCAGCATCTCTTAGGAGATTTGTGTATAGCTAAATCCAAGCCAAGCTTCATCTTGGTTCCCATTTTTCCCAGCCTCGTCCTTTTGGGGTGTCTCCATAATAGCCGTGAATCAATCTGAGTCCTGATGCGTGCTAAGGCCGCGCAAATTTATCAATTCTGCGGGAAATTGCTGAGGGAAATACGGGGTGAAATACGCGATCTCAAGAGGAGGGTGGATCGTTCGTTCCTGAGAGACTGCCGGATATGAATAAAATATCGACTGATGGTAAATGTGCATATTTTATGAAAAACGAGCTGCTTATTTATTAAGTCGAACTGATGTTGGAAGGAAGGATACATCATCGATCTATGCGGAATACGGGACATGCAGAGGATCTCGAAATATTTGATTACTGGGTTATAGTTTGGATTTATTTATATCATTACGGAGGAGTTTCATTTTAAGCATCAACATATTGATTCAATATTCAATTCCAAGTGGATTTAAAAAGAAATTTAAAATAAAAATAGTTCATGGATATCGGAAAGAGGTACTTACACAATGTGCTATTTAAATCATTATCCGCATAACCTGCATTGTCAAAATAATCTGTCAAGAAACTAAAAACCATCTCCATTAAAAAAAGTAGACGTTATTTTGCCCAGAATGACGAAACTCTCAAGCCAACTTATCCAATTTTGCAGACAAGAGCAGAAACATCCGGAGCTATCAGCACTAAACGCTCAAACGAGCTGAAACTTTGCAAGCCAGACTCCTCGTGCTGTTGTTGTTGTTGTTGTCCGGTCCGACTACAACACGGTCGGTCCTTGTACGGGCTAATTTGCCCTTACACGCTCGATATAGAGACGGACAGAAACACGAGCGGACAGAGCGTTTAATGGAGGCTCGGAGATTGCGCAGCTTCGGACTC
Organism: Ormyrus nitidulus; assembly: GCA_900474335.1. Taxonomy (NCBI): domain Eukaryota; kingdom Metazoa; phylum Arthropoda; class Insecta; order Hymenoptera; family Ormyridae; genus Ormyrus; species Ormyrus nitidulus. Next base: position 4,102 of record UCOL01004638.1, read on the forward strand.
TCCCCTTGGGCTTATCAATCTAGCAGAGCGTCGATTTTCCAGGACGGCCGATCGGATAGGAGCTCCGAACGAAATACGAGAGAAGGGTAAAAAGGGTGCGGGGTCCCGAGGACGGTGCTTTCTGATGGGCAGGGGAGGAGATTAGAGATGCGGTGGTAAAGAGGGGATCTTTCGATGGCTGTTTCAATTGAGGCTTGTCTTTTGAGTGGTGCGAGTTCCTTCTTCCTGTTCAACTTTTTCTTGGGATTCTTGGGAATTAAAGGTCAGTTTTTACATTCCCATACACACTATTTACATACTGCATCTATAAATTTTATAATATTACTGTTAGGCACTAAATAATTCAGATAAATGAGTTTAACATAATTGTGAAGCTTCGTATATTATAAACTGTTCAGTGTATCCTCGTACGCAATTGACGCAATGGATTCGATTGAATGGTATAGTTGTTAAAATCAATTGACATAATTGAATGTGAATTTCTGCCTACAGTATTATTCGTATTATCCAATATACAGTCGATGATATTACAGTAATGTACAACCAATAACATTTACAATCATTACATCAATAACATCCGACAAAATTTCCAAAACAATGATTGACGGAAATCCTAAAATAAAAGTATAATATTTACTGAAAATTAAAAGAATTTGAAAATTCCGCGTCATCTTCTAATTCGAACGTCCATCGTTAATTAAAACTAAGTATACACCCGAAGCAGAAATGTTTCACTTACGCGACTGGTATTGAAAGTGCTTGAGGCGTAAAATACACAAGTTATATAGTTCGTATTCCAGGACGTAATTCGAAATCATATGTTACATATACCTACCTTGCGTAATAAACTAAGTAAACTAGTGTACCGTCTACATTCCGCACCAACATTATTGTACGCGAAGCAGCTTGCATAACAACCTAGCATAATTATCGCCTTCTCGATGTAATATTCATAATTACCGTTGCTGTATTTGCACAGAATGATAACAACACTTGTAATAAGAACTTAAATATTCTTCTTAAAATACATAAAACAAATTTTGCCTTCCATCCATATTTTTTCTGTGATTTTAAAACATTTATAAAACCCAACATCGCAGTATTTCTAAATTATCGTTGCAATATTATTAGAACATTCATTAACGCGAGGTCCTTCGTTTTTCTTTCTCATAAAACAACGTTAATCGGGCGAACTAAAGGCCCATTCAAAATCTCGCAATTACGAAAGAACAATGCCAGCCCTAATTTAATCGCAACCCTTTCGCCCTGTTAACCCAGAAAATCAACAGCCGAGGCGAAGAATCGAACTAATCCCCCGATCGCCTAACCCCTTTCTAATAACGTCGCTCGCCGCATACATAACGTAATTCTCTCGCTGCCTCGGAGGTAGGTAAAAAAAAAAAAGAAAGAAGGAGAAAGAAAGGCGAGGGTGGCGCGAATGCCTGGAGAGCTTATTATGTTTGCGCAGGGGGTGGCGCTGCGAGGGATCGGCGCAGAAGTTTAATTGAAGCCAGTCGCCACACTTCTCGCGGCGAGAGCTAAATTGTTGACACTGCCGGAGCACACCCCAGGCCTGAATACCAGGCGGGAGGAGAAAAAAGAGAGAGAGAGAGAGAGAGAGAGCTTTTCAAGCCGGAAGCCGGTGTTCGCGAGCAGTTTCTTGGGCGCGCAATCCAGTTGCCGGGGAACGTATAAGACTGGCGCCGTTTTATGGGGTAGGATTGATTAGGTTTAACTTTGTAGAAGTGATTATATTATTTTTTAAGCTACGAGCTCTAACAACGGAATTCTTGTTGTTCAATCGTATATAAATAATAACATTATGTTACAATCGTTGCAGTTTACTAAGATGATATACTTTAAATGCTTATCTCTTGATAAATAATTCATTAACTATTAATACGCAATTTCAAATCAGCTTGAAATAAACTTCAGTTCAAGATGTACAGAAATAAATAATTTGCAATAAACTCCCGCGGAAAGCAGCACGGCTCCCAAAAGAAAACAAATTTTCCCGCAATTCCGATGTCTTGCACTTGAGCTCGAAACAATATCCAACGGTTCCTCAGGTTATTGGGGGGGAGGAGGATTCTCGGTACCAGGTCCCGAAGGCATTTTCCAGTCGAGGATCAACGGCGCTCTGTTTACCGCGGGAATGTCTAAGACAAAAGGGCTGAACAATGCCAGACTCGCACTACTGCGCCTCTGCTGTTTGCTTTAGTCTATTACGCGTAATACAGAAGGGCTTTTCGTCTCCCATTTGTTAAACTCAATTTATAATCTATTATAATTTTGGTATAATGAAATGCAAACATTCAGGACTGGAGGTCGAAATCTGACATTCGCTGCATAATTATTCGAAAAGATGGATGGATGAGGGATGGAGCAAACTAGTGTCGCTTCATTGTAATTAGCCTTTTAATGAAATGTCGGCCGACTTGATTTATATAATCTATAATATAATCCATATATAATTTATATAATCTACGTTCTAAAGTTTTCGTAAAATGAATACACTGGTTTTTAGATATTTTAACATATTTTAATTAAAAATATTTAAAAAAAATTGATATCAAATTTTTTAGTTTAAATTAAAATCTAAATTATGTACAAGCTGTTCAAGGCTCTCATTAAAGTTTCAAATACTAATTTACTGAATCGTGCATATACACATTTTTTATCGATAATAATGTAGTAAAAGCTATTACATACAATATTTTTGCCATCTTCAAAATTAATTAAGAATTGATTAAAAATTTTCTGAACTTTCCCCCCAGGCTCCCTTAATACTATTTTTTGATCTTTTACCCATTTTTCACTTTTCTCTTAAAACTTCAAATAATCTTCCCTCAACAAAAATCCAGCAGATAATTTTAAAATTGGCAGGAACGAGACCGAAACGCCTGAAATAACACTAATCCCAGCTGCAGTACTCTTAGCGCGCGCACGTTTACAGTTCCGCAGTCCTTTATTGTCCGTCGGCTCGACCGCGAAAGGAGCCGCGCGCCGCCGCAATTACGCTTTCCCCACGTCGGTTCACCCCATTGGCTTCCCGCTTGTTCGGCCGCACGTTTTTCGGACTAATCGCCTCCATTTCCTAGACAATTGGACACCGGAAAGTCTTATCTTGGAAATGTTGGAGGGTAAGTTTGTGGATGGAGGGCTTTTTGGACAATATTTTGAAACGAACCACTAATTTTTTTTGAGGGTCAATGCTAGTGAGTAGAAATTTGATAATAAGTTATGTGACACTGAGACAAGTTCAAGTGCAAATATTCGCTTTTCAAGATTAATTCAAAGTTAAAAAGGGCTGGTTAACATTTCTGCTAGAGTTTATGCAAATTTTGAAATAAATTCTTCGTAATAAAATATCTAGATTTTTTCAAAAAAATAAATTTTACATGTAAATTAATGTGCTACCTAAAGTTAGATATTTACTTGCTTGTACGCTGTAAAGAAGGCAAGTAAAGTCAACATCATTAAAAGGGTACTTTTAAGGAAAATAAAAGAGTAAAATAATAAAGCATTTGAAGCCGGGGAGAATTAATTAAAAGCTGGTATTAACCTAAGCTGCATATTTACGTACAAAGCGGAATATGAGCAGGTGTACTTTACTTTGAGTTTGCGCTGCTGGAAAATAAAGCGCGGATCTTTTCTGGAAATATTTATCTAAGTAGAATAAATAATACGAACAAGGAGGATAAATAAATAAACGATAAAGCAAGTTTGACTCTTGTTTATTACATTATTATTTAGGTTCATCGCCCGTAAATTATTGCTGCCCTCTCAGTTGAAATCTTTAGTAAATTTTCATAAACGATCTTGAGATTCTTCGTTAATGCTAAAGTAAATTTCTTGATTTAATTAGTAGTTCCACAATGCTTTAAAGGATATTCAGTTTGATGTAATACGATCTTTATCTCCACAAAAAACAGATTATCCTTCTCTCAAATGTCTAAAACACACATCAGGCATTCATTCTTAATCCAAAAAAGTCTCTCAATCAACATTCCACTCGCCCCCTCCTCGATTTCCCAGCCGCCACTTAGAATCTCCTCGACAGGCCCGAATCTCTTTAAAAAAAAATTCCCCCCTCCTCGTTATACCCCTGTTCTCCGCTGCAGCCTCGAGCGTGAGCGAAAAAAAAGCGCAAATATAACCCTGAGGAAAGAGAGAGAGAGAGAGAGAGAGAACATCGACAGTTCGCATCAAAGCAGCCCGTCGCGGAGGCCTCGGCAGCCGCGGCGAGAGAGAATCATCCAGCTGTGCAGTGACCCGGTTTCCGCGGCTATGACGCGCTGCTCCGCGTGACGTCATTCGCCTCGGCGACGCGACCGGGCCATTCAGTGATCCAGTTTTCGCCCGCCCGCGCTTTAATGGCCGCGCCGACACAGAGAGAGAGAGAGAGAGAGAGAGAGAGATGCACCCTCCCCGTCTTTCATTCATGCGAATATTCCTTCCCGCGCCGTACGAGGTTGCGTCATTCAGGGATTCGCCACCCCCTTCCGCCGTGCCCTCTGAGAAAAGAAGGGTGGGAGGGGGGGAGGAGGGACCTTTGTTGAAGCGCGGAAGGAGGGGATTGTTTAAATTGGGAGGGCGGTCGAGGGTGGAAGTGGATTATGAGATGAGTTTGTTTTATTCGTTTTTCTTTCGTGATTATTGGCAGAGGTATATTCAGGAACGGCGTATCTATATTGTTGAAGCGAGCTTCATTCTTTTCTACGTTTTCTATAAAAGAAAAGTAAATTGAACATTCGTAAGCCTTAAAGAGAGATAACTGCATGCGAAATACGTTTTATACAATTTGTATCTTAAAATTCTTCTTTTCAATGACCGCTCCTGCTTGTATCGAGTTGATAATTTTATATTAACATTATTATTTATGTTATTCTGTTCATTAATATTTTAAATTTTTTAATTTTTAAAGCTAATTAAAACGTTTTTGTACAGTGACTGTACTTTACTATTTCTTCAAACAATAACTTTTTTCGAATATTCGATGTTCCTTTGATTATTGAAAAATTCTTATCTTAATTACAATTTTATTATAATATAAATTCTGCCAAATACGTTCAACGTAAGCCCAAAAAAATGTCCAACTTTATTCTCCCCGCCAAAACTAAACATATTCCATCCACTTCGCGCCTTCAAAACCGAGCTCCATCAGCGATCTAATCCGCCCTGCCCCGAGCAGCTTTTCCCCCTTTCAAAGCGGCAACCCGCGAAATCGAGCGAAAAATCCCGGGACACGCTCGGCCCCGACAAAAGAAGAAACGTAAAAAAAGGGGCCGCGTCAGCGGAAAGCGCCGCCGCGCGCGAGAAACAAGGGGTCGGGAGAGAGAACGCGAGCCGTCGAGGGTCACTGACTCGGAGGTGAGAAGCGCGGAATTGCGCTCTCGCGAGCCTTTGATTTTTTGCGCGGCTTTGTTCTCCGACGCTCGATTGAAGTGCTTAACTGCCGCGCTGTGCCGCGGGGGTTAAATTAGATTTCTGCTCGTTGGCTTTTCGAGAAAGTGCGAGAAAGGTGAGCCGGTGGACGATTACATGAGGCATTAGCCAGATTTTATTGCTGATCAATGCACTTTAGTAGTATGGATTGCGTTAATCTATTTTTCAAAAATTAGTCAAAGTCCAGAATATATTTGCCGCCGAAACACCTTCGTTGAGGTTTATTTTAGCTGTGTTCTCGCGTGCTTAGTTTCAGCGGAGTTGCTTGCTTTTGCAAATGGGCAAGATAATTGCGTTTGTTCAAGAGAAATATTATATTTCTTGAAGTACATTATTTTCATTACCTTATAAAATATTTTATTCCATACTTTAACCCCCAACGTCATTCTTCTTATTCTTCGCTTTTAATTAATTTTTCGCCACATCAAATATCTCGCATTTACTTAAATCTGCTGAAGCAATTTAACCGCCCCGCCGTTCGTTCGAACCCCGACGCAGTAAACCCAAAGCCAACCTCCTCCGCAAAGCTGAAATCAGCAGCGACCCACGTATAAAAAAAAAACGGCAAACTCCGCTGTCCGAGCGACTCGTCTAATTTGATTTACAGCGCCCTGACGCAATCGTTATCTCGGCCCTCTCTCTCGCGCGGGGAGAGAATAAAAGCGATTCCCGATAGGCCACTCGATTCCGGCCAGATAAAAATCGCGAGAACGCACAAACGCTTCCGGCGCGGGCAAACAGATGGCTCGTCGCTCCTCTTTCGGGGGTAATCGCGCGGCTCGATTTTCGACGGATTATAATTAGGAGGTTCGCGAGAGATCGGAAAAATGGCCTAATTCCGATTGACAGAGTTCCCTTCGATTCGGGATAATTGTTTGGAACTTTGTCGGGGCTTACTTTCCGACATCATTTTTGAAATTATTCCTTATATTAATTAATGACAATAAACAAATTGATTTTAATATTCTTTTGATTAAAAACATTTTAAATTACTTTATGTTGACTCTGACTGATCAAATGACAGCGCGAAGCTTCATGCACGGCGCATATATGTGCGAATAATAAAGAGGGCGGAGGGGGGGGGGGGTTCATTTACATTCATCGCAAACAAATGTTGACACGCTTGTTTGATTTTATTTATTGACGGCTGCCTCTTCCTTTGTTGAAAATGCAGACTTCATTTTGTAAATTTACCTTCTTGTGTATTATAGTTGGAGTGCGTAACGAACATCGTTAATGTAAATGTAAATAAGTATTAAATTTCAATATTAATTAAAATAATAATACGAAGTAAAAATGTTACACGATATCATTATTTATCATTATTGTTTTATTTTCATCATAAAACCAGCAAACATTTAAGCTTAACCGTCAATAATCGACAATTCCATCGGTCCGTTCCTATCTTTTCGAGCATCCCAGCGCCAATTTGCATAATACGCAGCCATAATCAGCAAAGGTTACCCCCCGGCCTCCGCAAAAAGCCAAATAACCCCAAGCACGAACCTCGAAAGCAAAGCCTCCCAAACGGCCTGGAGTAAAACTCGAATGCTGACCTCCTCGATCCAGGGTCAACTAGAACCCCGAAGGGGAGGAAAAAATTATTGAAAGGGGGGGCGGGTATACGGTCCGATTCGGAGGAGATGTTTTACGGGGGAGCGCAGCGCGAGTCGACGTTTCACTCGGATACGAGCCACTTGGCCCCGGGATATTTACGGAGACGCGAATCGAGCTTTTTCGCCTGGCTGTCCGGAGGAATGTGACGTACTTTCGAGAGAGCGAGGGCGGTATCGAATGGAGACGCGGAGAGATGTATGTCTCAATTAACCGTGGGATATGCGGGAGTTATGAAAAGTTCGAGGGGACTTTCAAAGGGAAGCGGGATCTTGCAGTTTTAATATTTAGTTTCCGGGCGGGAGGAATTAGAATTTTTTGAAAAATTGCCTGAGCTGCGTTTAATGAAAAGATTTTCGGTTTTGAAATGAAAAATTCGTTGATGTTCGGTGTTTTATCATAAAAAGATTTTGATTTACCAATCAGTTTAATTACCAAAATTTATTATTGACAGGATCAAAGTGACGTCTTTAATTTTAAAACTGAATAAAAAGTGTTAATAGCTTGGCCTAAACGTTGCAAAAAAACTTGACTAAATCTCACCTCGAGTACTTCTAAAGTGCTCCGTCCTTACCCCGCAGATAATATTTACTAATCGTATCAGCCGAGATAATGCTATCGCAAAGCAAGCAGAGCATCCCTCCGCTATTTAAACAGCCATTCACTTGAAAATTCCATCAGCCGTCACAACAAGAACACCGCCACCGCTTCCCACAAAGAAATCCCGCCTCTCTCCCATTCGAGCGTATACATCCCTTCGTTAAAACGGAAAGTTCGCATAATAAAGTCTGGCATAACATTACTCGATCGATTCTCTCTCGGAGCGAAAATAGATCGAGTGTGCAATAGTTATCGAGAGAGAAAGAGAGAGATTCGCTTTATTTATCCAGCCGCGGTATGATCGATTTCGATTACTCGCAATATCCCTTTGTTCGAGCTCTCTCTCTCTCTCTCTCGCTCTCTTTGTCCGTGTATTCCCTTTTGTCGATATCAATGCCGTCTTCCCGTCTTCCCGTCATCCGGGCCGCGGATGAAAGAGAGCCTCCTTCCTTCGGCGAACGGGTTCTCTCTCGCATTTTTTGTCTTCGGGCTTATTATTTTTCCGGCTGCAGTCGAATAAAAGTCCCGGATTCCTTTTGATGTGTCTTTGCCGGGGATCGGAAATTGAAGAGCGGAGGGAGTTGCAAATTGCCGAGGGATAATGGGGCGGAAAGGCTGCGAGAGAGGGGAGCGGGGGGACGAGGTGGCAGGTTTGACGGGGCGTCACGCTGGAAGCTGAATCTTCGGCGTTCGGGTGTAGTATTCAATTTTAATATTGCACGTTCCTTTGTAATATAAGACAATGCTTTTTCCACTTCTCGCTAACAATTTCCATTGCACAAAGTATATAAAATTGATATAAAATTAATAAAAAATTAATTAAACCCAAAGGTATACCCTAAATCTTAATCGACTAATCTTTAATTAAAAAAAAAAAAGATCAACTGACTCCTTAATCCCATCTCTAAAATTCCATCCGTCTTAATAAAGCGCAGCGAATTCCTCGGCGCTCAAACAATCCCCGAACAAAAATCTTTATTAGCTCCCTTATTAAGTACCCCCTCCTCTCTCCACCCGCATAGCTCTCTTCTCCTCTCGTACAGCTCGAGCTCACATCTCCGGAAGTAAGTAAGAAGTAAAGCCCCCGAGGCGAAGACTCTCTCTCTCTCTCTCTCTCTCTCTCTCTCCTCGTCGGCTAATCGCTCACGAATTTGCCTCTCATTTCGCCGCGCCAAGGACGTATTCGAGACTGCGCTCTCGCTTTTTTTTTTTCAAGTTCGCGCGAGCAAAAGTTTCGGGGCAGTGGCGCGGCTTATCTTTTTATTTTTATTTGGAAAGGAAGGCGACGCGACGAATGGTGGGGACGGAGAAAGGAAACTGCTATTTTGGAAGTTTCGGAAGTTTACCTAAAAGTGGTTTTCGATTGCTAAAAAGAAGGGTCAGATTTTTGCGAGAAATGTAAAAGTCGAGAGATTAAAAAATAGCAGTCTTTTAACAGTTAATCTTTACAGTTAACAATAATTAGATTGTATCATTCATCATTTTTTGTGCAGCTTACAACCTGATTAACGAAGCAATCATTAATTCCTACAAATATTTATTCCAACGAAATTAATCAGCGCAGCAATTTCACCCAAGCAACCAAGAGAAAAGAGCGCAAAGAACCTCATTCGCAAATCAGACTCATAAATTCCCCGAGTTTCCAGCAAAAAAAAAAGCGGAGCCGCCGCGCTGTTTATTAATAAGCGCCTATTGGCCCAATTGGCAATGTCGGCGAATTAAGAATCGCGGAATATGCGAGCCACGTAAATACCGACATTGTCGAGCGGCGCGAACTCCCGAGCAATTAAAGCGGAAATTGAAGGCAAAACGCGCACGCGCACTCACTTCCGCTTGGCGCTGATTTCGAAGCACGCGCGGACACGAGTAATTACCGCACGGCTCTCCATGACTCCGCGCCCGACTCAACAAAGTTAGCTTTGGGAATTTATTTTTGAGAACTCCCGGAATGCTCGCAGGAGCTTTCCGCTGGGTATTCTTTCGGGCTTTTCGGGCGCTTTGGGTGTCGAGGGTAATGCAGGCGGTGCAAAATTTTACTGTAACTATTACTCTTAAAAAACCATGATAGCTAGAGTAATTTTTTTGGCTGAAATTACAGGTATTTTTATGCTCTTCAAAATGGTTTTTGTCCGATTCAAATATCTCAATTCTATCGTTAAAAAAAAGTAAAATTAAATTTTTCGAAAATCGAAAATTGGCGATTGTCACGGGATGACG
>UCOL01004639.1:0-13993 GCA_900474335.1 Ormyrus nitidulus
GGGGGGGGGGGGGGGGGGGGGGAGGGGACACAGATGTACGCAAAGTATTGGCAGCAGAGTGATTGAACGACGGGCGCTAATCTTTTCCTCGGGAGGAGTATGAGATGATAAACGCGCGCGAGATCGTTACCGCTTCGAGCGGTGAGATTGCCGGACAGTTGCACATTTTTTTACTGCGTTTCGCCGTGTGTCTAACTTTTTTACAGTCGGGTATAGCTGCACTTTTGATGAATAACTCAAGTTCGGTAAATGCCGTTGCAGTAAATTTCTTTATTTCAATAGGGGAATTAATATTTAATGACAATGGCAAGACCTAATTAAAAATCACTCGCAAGTTTTTTCCCTCTCCTCTCCGTGAGAAAATATAAAAATCCCCGACTCGTAATTATTCGGCATCGGTCGTCGGCATCAATCACCGGCAGCTCGTGATGTTGCGCATCTTCCTCGCTGCTTACCAGTCTGCGGACGAAAAGTTTTTTCGGCGCCCGGGATCGGCCGAGCTGCAAATGAGTTTATAAAGGCAATATCTTGGCTTTCGTATGCGTGAGCCTCCCCAGCCAATTTCATGCCGAAATGGTTTTGCAAGCGTGCGCTCATATCGGTGCGCCAGTCCCATTTGCATAAGCTTGCATTCTCAAAAAAAAATTGTAATAAGGGTGTCGGGAGAGAAGTTGCCGTCGCGTTATTTAATAGTACTTGAACTACCGAAATCCGAACTCGGAAATATGCGTTAGAAAACGGGCAGTGTTCGTTAATTTGAATGTCAATTTGAAGACCGCAAAATCACTCGTTAAATGTTTGATAAGAAAAGTATTTTAATATCTCCCGACCCCCCGCGGGCGTCTTTCCCAACTGCTTTTATCAGGAACCTATAGCCCGTTCACCCCTTACAGGCAGCTCTTCTCGCCACGCGGAGCTCCGCTAATAATAAAGTTTTCTTCGGTGGTTCGACAACGCGTAGACAGATTTTAAAATTTCCCGTCACAAGAAAGAGTCTACTCCCCTCCCTCCCGTCGCTCCTTAATTTCATCCATCCTTCTACCCCCCTCCCAAGTTTCCGCATCCTCCTTGTCTATCTCGCGCGAAGGATGATAGAACCGGGCGAAGGCTCCCCCCGGCTGAGCGAGGAAAAATTAATAAAGTTCAGGAACAAAGTAAGTTGGCGGCGGCCGCCGCTGCCGCCTCCTTCTTGGCAGGCGTGAAGGAACGGAGGGGTGGACTTTATTATAACGGAGTGTCGAGTCTTTTATGCCGCCCCCGATGCCGAACTCTCTCGCTATACTCGACTCTGTTCTCTCGTGTTCGCAAGGCTGCTGTACTACCACCACTGCAGTCCGGCTCGTTCGCGAGTTTGTACGACACACGAGCCAAGCCCGAGCTGAGCTGGATTTCTCTGCCGCTTGCTTCGAGCTGTTTTTCTTATTTTTCATACGAGTTTTATGACGCAGTTGCTGTTAAAATCTAGAGAATATTTTATTTTCTGTATAGCAAAAAAAGAGACAAGCGACAAAAAACCGAAAGAGCTACTTTACTCGCTCCGGAAAAAAGCCGTCGCCGAATAAAGCAAAAATCCTTTGAGAAAGGAGGCGATTGTAGGAACATCCTCGTGAAGCGATTAGCCGCTTTCCTGCGCGCGTCGTCTCTCTTTCTCGAGGTGTAGCATAACCTGCTCCTCTCGGCGGACTCGGCGGAAAGATCCTGCAGCATAAATATTTACGACTCATTCACGAAGCTAATATAAATGCGATTTGGGCGTTTGCTCTTTTTAGTGCATGCGCTAATCCGATTACCGGCTAAAAGAGAGAGAGAGAGAGAGAGAGAGAGGAGCCGAGAGGGGAGACTTGCGAGCACAATGGCCTGCCACGTCGGCATTGTGAGGATAGCTGCGTGTCAATGCTCGCTGCCGTCGTCGAAATGCGCAGTTCTGAGAGGGGATGCACGGGGAAGAGCCAGAAGGAGAGCTGAGGCGTGTTGGCGCATGCGAAATTTTTCATTATTAATAACAATAATTACGCTCGCTCATCTTCGCAACTGATAGTCCGAGCTCATAATATTCATACGTATATATGAAGTAATATCAAGCGACGAGCCTGTTTTTATCTTCTAAATTCTAAACGACTAATTTTCTCTGCTACTTGGTTCAGTAGACTTTTCCTACGAAAATATTATAGAATTATTGCACACAAATAAAATCGTTTCATAAAGAACAAAGCAACACCGGCTTACCCCCTGCACATCCGAGCACAGAATTCTCGACAACAGAATTTTCATACGTCGAAAAAAAAGGGGAGAGGCAAAAGAAAGGCCCCAGCCGATTTCGGGCTTGCCTTTCCAGTGGAATTATGAGTCGCGTTGTGCGCGCTCGCGATGCTCCCTTGGCAGACGGAGCGCACGACAGCTCACGGGGGTTGTCGCAGTCCGTTGTTACCTCTGTCGGATTACCCGTACGTGACCCGCGTGATGCGTTTACACGTCATGCACGCGCGACTGTGTTTCCAGCGCCCCCCTCCCCACCACCCTTCGATGGGTGTCCGCGCCTATGTGCGCCTCGAGGTTCGACGCACGATTACGTTAGCACGTGTACGTGCAGCTCTGTTTGCGTGTGTGTTTCTTAATGTAAGGACAGGATCTTACACGCGGATGAGGCTATATCGCGTTCGAGCTACCGAGCTCGGTAAGTGCAATTTTGCAGTTACTGGCCGAGGCTTTCCTCGTCGGCGAATTGCGATTTCGTTACACGCGATTAGTTTAACGGGTCGATAAATTGTTTAAAATACCTCGAGTTCTCGTGAAAAATATTTATAGAAATCGGGAAGCAATAGGCGCTGGCGCGTGATATAAAGAATGGGACGATTCGTTCGCTCTACGGAGAAACGTACGTGCGAATATGCGCGGGGAATTCTTTGGCCCATTTCTATGGAAAGCCTGAAATATATGTGTTGGGGGCGACGAGGATTATTTGCTTTGCCCCTTTTTTTTTCTTTATGCGATCGAGTTCTTCGATTTCCTTTTTTATCGGACAGAGGGGAGTTTAAGCTGTTATTAAGTGATTCTCTCCCAGTCATATTCGTATATGCGACTTAATGCTCGATCGCCGGCATAATACTGCGAACGTGAGAATTTTCGATTCGCTTTGATTTCGGCAATATTTGGCTACCCTCTTCCCTAATATTTAGCTTACGAATGAATTATGTCGGAGAAAGTTTTCGTTTGAAAATTTGTATTATACGCCAACGAGCAAAGTCTCCTTCAATAAATTAATTTTTCCGTAAACGCGGCAGTGCCCGTTTCGTTAAGCATCGCGTGTAGCTCATTATTCAAGTTCCTAGTGTAAAACACAGGGCATAAAGCGATAAAAAGAGGGGGGCGAAGGAAGGACGAATAGAAGCCATTAAATTCCGTCTACGTCCGCGGGATACACTTTCATAGCATAGGTGCCGGGATTTATCACTCCTTCCTCCTCCGACGCGGCAATAAGCGCGCCCGCAATTTTTACACGCGAGAAATTCTCCGTCTCGGCGTATATATAATGCGGCCGAGCGTTCTAAATCACTGCGCATGTAACAGTCGAGCTAACGCCCAGCCCATTACAGTCGGTTACAAGGCTGGGAACAATGATGTAAAGTGCGAGCAAGAGAGAGCCGAAAATACGACGTGGCTACTTATATATCGCGCGCTACCTCCGAAAGCGCGAGAAAGACCGAGAGTCGAGTGCTCAAGCTTGTGGAGCTTGCAGAATTTCTGAGATACTGCTGTTTGGAGGATGGAATTGAGTTTTACGCAGAGTCGAAATTTGTTTTAATTTATAATTCACTTATAACGGCGAGTACTTGAAAACAAGAGCTAAGGAGCGAATAATAAGCGGAAAAGTAAAAAAAATCGAAAGCGCTTAAGGGCGCAGGCGAAAGAAAGGAAAGGGGTGAAAAAGATAAAGCGCGAGGAAGGAGTCTCCCTCTCTTTTCGGCTCCCTCGCGACTCCACCTTCTTAATTCAGACCGGGGCGATAAAAATGACAGAAGCACTGCTCGGGCCCGCTGACTTATGTCCGTTTACTACAACGGCGGCGGGCGTGCGGGGCTTGGCAAAAAATAAGAACCGAATAAATAATAGCGCTAAACTCCTCGAATTCAAAGGATAACAAATGCCCGGCTGAAAAGGGCCGGCAGTGCCACCGCCGCCGCCCCCAAGAGCGCGTCGACGCGCGTCGCGAGAAGTCGTTTACACCGAGCTTCGCTGTACTTTTCTTTCTCTTGAACTAGAGAATAGAGCTGGGCTGGTCCTTGCCGACTCTGTTTTCGGGAGAGTTCGACTTGTTGTGCTTTTATCCGTGAATAGAACGTTTATGCCCCTGTCGGTGTTGTATTTATAGATTGTAGTGTACGAAGTAAGAGCTAAAACCAGTATTTTTTTTAGAAAGCAACCATCGGAGGAATTTTAGCAGAAAGTATTCGAAAGGTGATCCCTCAAAAACCGGAGAAAAAGAGGCTCGGATCCGGTACGAGTCCGTGACCCGTGGCGAAAGAGGATCTCGCGAGGAGGACTCGCGTCTGCCCCGGTAGAACAGCGCATCCGACAGGAGTCCGGCACGGACGTTATACGATCACGGGTCAGCGTCTTCCCTTCCATTATTGAGGCCAGCGCCGAGTGGAGATCGCTGTCGGACCACATCGCCGCCTCGCAAGCCTCAATTCGCGCGCGCGCGCGCATCCTTCACCTTCCTTCGCGCCCCCCGTCAACGTCTTCCAGGATATACAGCGGGCTTTAAGAAAACATTAGCCCCGCGCGGAGAGCCGTGTCTTCGAGAGACGTGATGGTCAGTGCGCCCGACTCGGGTCAGACGCCCGAGGATGGGGATGTAAATATTCAGGGTGACTTGGTGAAAATTTTATAGGGCCTTCTACGGTTTGATGCTGTAAATATACGCTCATATTCAAATAAAAGATATTTTTCCTCTCGATCGATCACCCGCACACACAATAAGGCGGCGCTCGAGATTTATCAGCGCCGCTCTAAAGAATAACGCCGTATCAATAAGGAAAACTATGTGTCAGGTCTAATCCGTCCCTTCCTCCCCCCCAAGTTCTCGTCGATCGGCTTTGGTCATCCGGCAGAAAAAAGATGGCCAATATCGAGGCACGCGGCGGAGATCAGATATAGGCATAAAGCGTATTTCGAAGGTGCAGAGACCGTTATGGAGAGAAAAGAGAGGGTCCGCTCTCCGCTGAAATCCGATTGACCAGCGGACGTCCATATTGGCACTCTCTCCCTCCTTTCTGATCCCTTTTCCGTGTCCCGTATAGCGTCGGAGGATTACCGGTTCCGGTCAATCGAACCGGCCGACATCTTTCTTCTATCTCGCCCGTGAGAGCGCGTATTTGTTATACTTCGTTGCCGCCTTTTTTTCCCGGATCATAGCCCCCAAAGAGCTTTCCCGCTATTGATTATTTATACATCTACAGCTTTCCTTCCCCCTTTATTCCGTTTTGTTCGAAATCTACTTTTTTTCTGGAGAGGTCGCTTTTCCACGGCGACTTGGAAAATGGTTTTTGGCTTTTATTTTTCTAAAATTGTCGAAGATAAAAGGGAAAATCAAGAGATCAAGAGAAACGTCTGAAAAGTGGGCCTTAAACCCGGGTTTTTATTAGAAAAAACACTTTCCCCGAGCGTAAC
Source organism: Ormyrus nitidulus (assembly GCA_900474335.1). Classification (NCBI taxonomy): domain Eukaryota; kingdom Metazoa; phylum Arthropoda; class Insecta; order Hymenoptera; family Ormyridae; genus Ormyrus; species Ormyrus nitidulus. The sequence goes on from UCOL01004639.1 coordinate 5,671, forward strand.
AAACACGCTGAAATTATTGCCAAATTACACTCGGCTTTTTATCCTCTGCTCTCCAGTGGAAACGCGGAATGTGACGTTTTTACAGCGATTCTATCGCTCTCGGAGCGATCTCGGCTCTCTCTCTCTCTCTCCTTCTCTCACTGCCTTCTCCCCAATAGAAAGTGGCTTTTCTTCGCGCGTCTCTCGCGCGAGAAAAAGAGAAAGAGAAAGGAGGTTTGCTCAGGGATTTTATCCTCGAGAAAAGAGGTGGGTTCCGTCTACGAGCTCGCGCGGGATTAGCCGGATAGCGATATCCCCCTCCCCCCACCTCTCCTCCGTAGACGCTATCCTGACATCGCCGCCCCCCCGAAAAAAGACGGAGAGAGAGAGCAAGCGAGAGAGGTGAAAAAGAGAGATAAAAGCTTAAGAGAAGCGGGGAGGACGGAGCTTAGTATAAAGGAGCTCCGTAACCGCTATATTCGCTCCTACGCTCGATGATTATATGCAGAGTGGTTGAGCGCGATTTAGACAAGTTCGGCCGAGTCTCCCGAAGGCTGCCGCCGCCGCCGCCGCCGCCGCCGCTGCTGTGTAATTTTCTTGATTGCCGTGTTTATAGAGGCGCAAGACCGGGGGCTCCTTCTTTTTCTCGTCAAAGTACCTCTGCACTTATTTTCTAGCGATACTTTTGTACAGTATTAGCTTGGATTTTACTCTTCGCATATCTGCTGAATTTAAATTAGCTGCTTTTTTTCGCGCGTTTAAAACTACGTATATTTGAATAATTTATAAAAAGATGTATTAGGAGCTAATTAAAATTTCTGACCTTTCCGAACATTCATTTTTAACAAGAAATTTTCTTGATTATAAGGTAAAAAAGTTTCAACAGAATCAGCAGCGCGACAGATAAGTAAAATTAACATTTTTATATTCCTCGAAAAAAAAGTGTGCATGCAAGGCTTTTTTGACGGATTCGGGCCACCGATATGAAGCGTTAAAAATCCAGGCATCATCCTCGGAATGCTCTTTTTCCGCTTTTAATTACCGCCCTTTTAAAGCGCTCAAAATAAAGCTCGAGAATATAAACTCGGAAAAAAATTTTCCGCCCGCGCTTCTCAAGTCCATTTCCAAAACTAAATTAACCGGCTCCCGGAGCTTCTGCGGCGTCGTCCCGAGAACTCATTTATATGTAATCACGGGCAAAGTTTAAATGCGTATCCCGCATTTAAAAAAGTAAGCTCGCGCCTCCCCTCCCCTTCTTCGTTATACCAGCGGCTCTTGAAAATCGGCTTATTCGGGTTTTTTCTTCTTCATCCCCTTGGAACACTGGAGCTGCATACGCCGGGAATAAGATTTCTCGTTACAAAATAACTGCTTCAACTGTAGTTGAATAAACCTTTGTTGTTTTAACTGAATAATTTCGTTAATTTGACTATCGCCTTTGTTATTTCGGAAACTCGCACTTTGAATATTTAGGGAGCGGAAAGATACCAATTATTGAATGAATCCTGAATAGTCCAATGGTTATTAAATTAAATGTAGAAAAATCATTACTGAAAAATGTTGTTTTATAATTTAAAGAATGCTTTTTAGAATTAGTAAACAAAATTTTGAAAGAGAATCTCTATAGAGGTAAATTGTTTATTTGTTAATTAAATAATAAATGGAAAGAAGAAAAATGGTCCCTCGCCCCAAGTTAATATGTTCTCTCGGCGTGACTAATAAATTAAGCAAGAGGCCGATGATAACGCTCTCTCAGATAGAAAATCGCCGCAGATGATCTCCGAAAGGCAGAGTAATTCGGCAGAGCGTTTAATCAAACAGGTCCAGAGCACAATATCTTCACACCTCGACCCCGCACTCGAGACACGCGTCCTTCCGTCGCAAACACACACAGTAACACACAGAGAGCCCCGCGCGCGCAGAGGGAAAACTGTAGTAGCCCGAGTATACAGCCAGGGAGAATAAATTGATTTCGTTGACTCAACCAGCCGTAACGCCCCCTCAGCATGATATCAGCCCTAAGCCTCGGTTATCTTTATTTAAGCTTTACGAGAGTCTACGCCTCGCAGCGAGAGAGAATCGAGGGAAAAGCCCAGGACGCCTCTATATATATATATATATATATATATATCCTCCGTCCCCTGTCGCTCTTTCTTAGGCTCGTTGCATTACATTTGCAAGATTTTTATGCCGCAAGCCGCCTATTTATTTCAGCCGCCTCTCTCTCTCATCTCCGCTTTTTTATTTAATCTTGTGTTTTGGCATGTAGATGAAGCTCGAGATAATTGAAAATGAAATTTATGGGCTTCTTTTGACTCGCGATAAGCCTCTCGAGTTTTCACTTTCGAAGTGCAAGAGAAATGAGAGCTTTCGACAATCCTAAACCAAATCTAGCTTCCGTTTATAAATGAAAATTAAACCGATTGCCGAAAGTGAGTATCATTAAAGTTCATCTGTGTAGGCCAGATATAAGAATAGAATAGAAACTAATGAACTTTGAGCAAGAACGAACGTCAGGATGATTCACAATATTTTGACAATCTATATACTTAGCCCGAATTTATTTAGGTGACACTGGAATCCGATCGAGAGGAAAGTAGGATCTGGAAATGATTTTTCGCCGCGTCACCCACACCAACGGAGTCGTTTCTCATTTGCGGCAGGGCCAGAAGAGTTTGCGGACGCGCGGATAGCAGAGGGTAGAAGAGCCTGGATTTGATGACTCTCTGAAATCCATCGAAGGTACATATATCCAGGGGGAGACGCGTAATTATTCCTCGGATGAGTTGTAAATAAGGCGAATATTGGAAAAAGAATCGGGCGTAATTAAAAGGTCGGCTGCTAATACAGAGAGCGCAAGGCTTAGGCGGGCGAGGTAAACTCGCTCGGCAGCGCGCGCGCGCACGCAGGTATATTACTGGCTGTGTAATTAATTAAACCGGTGTTCGGCCGTGTCAACGGCCACGCCGGGGACGCTGGGATTTGCCGAGACGAGAGAGGGAGAGAGGCGCGAGAGAGAGAGAGAGAGCGGGAACGCTAAGCTACCGGAGCCTCGTCTACTAGATGTAATACCTGAATACACTCGTTTGCATGAGAGCGCGCGTATGCGCGTATGCGCCTGTGTACCTCGATAACGTCGCCGCTGCATAATTGCTCGCGCGCGCAAGGCGTAAGTCGGCGAGAGGCGCGAATATAATTCTAATGCGATATACGTTGCTTTTGCCGTTCGACGGGGCTTCGGTTATTGATTCGAGCTTTATTGTCTCTGCGCGGCGGAGGCGCTGCACTTTTCCCGGAAGGAGTCTGCTCTGATTCTAATTCGGAGAAAACTAAACTTAAATTACGTTCAAGTTGAATTTTAATTATTGATGAATTGAAATTCAGGGTGGCTGAATAAGTTATAATACCAAAGTTGAAATCCGCGGCATAAAAACAGAGGAGGAAGAAAAATAGCGAAATTCAATATCGTTATAATTCATCATCCAAAATGGCGGGGGGTCAATTTCTCATTTTTACGAGCATTGTCATCGCTTTTCCACGCTCGCTTGTACGGAGAGCGCCGGAATCGCGAGTCACTTTTTATCGACTTCACTTTCGGACACGGCTTGTAAACTTTCCCCGGGCGACGGTGCGCCATGCAATGACCCCCATAACTTCTCTCGTATCGACTTTCGCGAGTGACTTTTTCCTCGGAGGCGCGGGAGCGCGGATTTAGTTTCCTTTCAATTGGATCGACGACCTTTTCTGGCCCATAAATCAGATTCATATTTCTCCAGGTTTTGCAAGCCGCCTGACGATCCCAAGTCTGATTCGGGGCTAGGCTCGAAATGTTTTTCCACCTTATAATTCATAGCTACAGTTATCGCCGGAATAATACGGCAGCCAATAACGAGGCAATAATCGCGCCCTCGGCGATTGTCGAGCGTGCAAAAAGCGCCGTAAAGGCAGTGTAAAATCAAGGCTGCAAAGGTTGCCCCCGTACGTAGAGCTGCTTGGCCGGCGGCGGCTCGTACGCGGTCTCCGGTAATGGCGATCCTGGTAATCTAAGCGCCGGCCATCAAGCGGAACGCCGCCCGAGCGTCTCTATCGCGGCCCTTTAGGGTGTCTTGGCTGAAGGGCTTATGGACTGTGTTTATTGACAAAGTTTTCGCTGGCTTGTCTAATTAGTTTCGCCGGCTCCAATTGCTTATTCATCGTCGATTTATAAATAATCGAAACTGCATCTGTCTCTCTTGACTTAATAAAAGAAATATCATTAAAAATGAGAATGATTTCTTCGATGAATTTAAAGGTTTGTACTACCAGATTTAAAATACGACGTGCAAAGCCTTTACGGTCTCTTAGCTCGGCAACAAATTAGAATTTCGAAAATAGCGCTACAACACCGCTGCTAAACCGAAACTCGATAGAGCAGAAACGGAGCCGAGGGTTGGCAAGCGAGCAAGTAAGAGAAGGAAGTGCTCTCAGGCAGGCTATATAGGCGTGTCTCCATCTGGCGAGCGGCGGGCGGCCATTAATTAATCGACGCGCAGCCGAAACTAACTGCGAGTTAATAAGCAAATTGCCGCGCAATAAAGTTGCACTTGTACACACTCGCGAAAGTCGAGGGAGCGAGCGACTCGACTCGCAAGAATTCCCTCCTTCTCCCTTATAAACATTTACACCCTCGAGCGAGCCACAGATGCGGCTTATACTGTATTCCCCCTTTTTATCAAGGCGCTCCTGGAAATTCAACCCCCTTCTCCCGCCGCCGCCCGCTTCTCCGTAATTTAATGTCATTCATCCGGCTCGTTTATAAGTTATTCACCCTTATTAAAATCTGCTAAAAATCCGGCCTCGAGGCGTCATATTGCCGGACTCGTAAACAAGTTGTCGAGTTGGAACGCTCTCGTGCCTGGCTCCCTGGCTTTTTATACGCGCTCACCGGCGAGGGCTATATAATGTTGTTATTAAATTTTGACAATAAACCTTATTTAAGACGCGGCCCAACTTCAAATTGAATAATTAACGCTTTCAACCCTTTCTGCCTCTGATTTCTAGTTTAACTCGTTCGCTTTTACGAAGGCAATGAAATTTCTACTTTCCATCACATCAGTTATTGAATTTCCTGCCGGAAAAAAATAATCAATCGAAATCCCTTTAACCAGAAAGGATCTCGTAAAAAAACAAGCCAATGCCAAAGCAAGCCCCAAACAACCGAGGCAAAGACAACAAGTAATTAAGGAATCGGCAGAACGGCACTTGGACAGGAAGTAATTCGGGCGCAGCCTCGTAAAGTCCGTCGTGTTGCACCGCCGCCGCCGCCGCCGCCGCCGCCGCCTTCGGGGAGATCGGGCGCACAATGCGTCGCTTACACACTCGCTCGTTATGCGCCATCAAAATTTAACGCCGCCGTATAAGCCCGGCCTCGGCCAATAATGGCAGCCGTGCCACTTGTGCCGCGTCTCACAAGAGAGAGGACACTGTGTTCGCCGCCTGCGATACAAGACGATTTCGCCGGAGGGTAGAGGAGAACAGAGGCTCTTAGGTCAGCTGCATGATTGCCTGCGAGCTGCCAAGACGATCTTTCGGGATTAATAGAGCGTCGGACAATATCATAATAGTATTGGAGCCGACGAAGAAATGCCGCTGCTGAATTTCAAGTGATCCGTAACGTAAATGTTCACTAAATTGCAACAAGTTAGTGCAAACGAATCGAAAAGAGTGCCGAAAAGTACTCCCCCGACGCGGCCAATCAATCCAGCTGACAAAACGGCAGCCCTCTCGTCCAGCCTTAATCAACACTCGACTCGGCGTTGGTATTCATCTCGCACTGCTTCGGGGAGCTCGACAATAGCAGAGCCGCGCGATACCTCATGCAAATCCTTTAATATCCGCTGATGAAGGCGGCGCCCCCCGGGAGTTGCGTCTTCCAAGACTCGCTCGACCGGCCAACATGCGGCTGACACTCTGAGAAATGAGGCTTTTTCCGGGCCGCCCGGGGGTGGGAATTAATGGATGTCGGGCTAATCGAGACAGCGCGAGCGACGCGACTTTTTTCGGCCGCCGCCGCCGCCGCCGCGGTTTTGCATCTGTCAGACAACGTTATAAAACATTGCGAGCACGGCTTTTTTGAGTGCGTAAAACGCGGGGCGACGGAAATTATGCGAGTATTTACTGGCCGTTATAAATTTGACGGCGTGACGATATTGTTGGCCGCGCGGCGTATTTGCATACTTTTTGCGAGAGGTTACCTCGCTCGCGGGATTGTTGTTAGTTTTATTCAGGAATTATTTTATGGCGGCCGACGGTACTGACGCTTTTAATTGATGGAAGCCGTGTCAGTTTCGGCTCGCGACAAATTTTATACAATTTTTTAAATGTACGTCGTAAATATTTATTTGCGAGGTTGTACGTATTTTTCAAAGTAAATAATCTAATTAATACCGTGAATTTGTGTTCTATATTTATATTTATTGCTGGATTATTTTTCTCCACTAATTTTCAAAATAAACAAACTTTGACGCGACGCAATAAGAGCAAGTTTTCTCAAGATACTTCCTTCGAAACAATAAAGTACAATTCCAGAACTAGCTTTTATTCGCAAAGAGAGCAGCTGTAAAAGGGTCGTACGAAAAAGGAGGACGCCGACGGAAAATATCCGCATAAGAGACAGTATAGGCGGAGGCTCGCCTTTATCGAGTTTCAGCTCTCCCGGCCGACGGGGCGGCAAAGCCTCTCGATTTTTCGCGGAATCGCGCGAGCTTTCGCAAATGCGACGCCCGCGCCATCCCAATTTCTCAAAGCACACCCACTTTATTCAGAACTCTCCCCCTCCGGGGTGTCGCGCGTCCTACACGAATTCGATATGTATATGACCGGCCGCCGCCGAGAGTCACATTGACCCCCGGCGCGATATATCCCCAATATACCCGAAGCCCGAGAATCAATAAAGATTTCCCATCGCTCGGGGATGATATGGGGAATATTTCAAACATCCGTTATGACCCCGCGCGCTTTTTCTTTTTTTTTTGCATCGCCAGACTCTCGGCAATATCTTTTTCTTTCTTTCCTTTTTCTTCCTCTGCGTTCTTGCTCGGGTTTTTGTCTTCGGCTCTGTATTTATGGGGAGAAAACGGAGCTATCGAATAAACATTTTACGACGTGCTGAATTTGCGTTATGCTTCCCCGATAACTTTGAAAAGTAACGCGGACAAATCTTCTGTTTTATAAATGATTTATTAGCGGTGCTCGAATAATTTTCTTCGCTCCCGTTCAAAACGCGAAAACCATTTTTGAACAATAAATATATGAAAAAACGATCGTTATATCTAAAATGTTGTTTTCCAAAGAGTCCGCGTATTCAGAAAAAGTACAGTACAGCCTCGAGCTCTCCTCGGGCGGGCGGGGCGTCGTTCTGGAAAGGGTCGAAAAAGAAGCAGCAGCAGCAGCTACGTGCAAGAAAAAGAGAGCTCGAGGGAGCTGCGAGCTTCCGGGCCCCGGGGGAGGCGCGCGGACATTTGTCAACGAGCCTCGACGTCGACGGTCAGTTCCTCGCGCGCGACTCTCTTCTGCTCCACTTTGCCCGTAATGGAGAAAGTTCTCGAGGGGCTGCGCGCCGGTGTCCGACAATATTAAACCGCATTCGTCTTCTCTCCGCCTCTCTCTCTCTCTCTCTCTCTTGTGCCGCGCGTGAAAAATCGAGAGCCCGCGCCGATGTAAATAACGAGGGACGCTTGATTAAAAGGAGGAGTCGCCGAGCGTGTCGCGAGATCATGTGACGAAGACCAACCTGAATAAATACATAATTTTGGGGAGGCTTCCTCCTTCGACTTTCTTACATTGACTGATGCTGATGAATAACAGTGGATTTCGGGAAAGCCCTGAATATTCTTTCACCCCCGCGCTCGATTTTCGAAACTCTCTTTTTATGGAATTGGATTTGCTTATGAAATAGTAAAATATCGACTGCATTGTATCTCATTTTTTTTTTCGAAGTAACTCGAAACTTTTTCTTCTCTCCAACCCAAAAGTCGCAATCTCTCTAATCTCGTAAATAAAAGCATAAAATAAACTTTTTTCCCAAACTGCGCGGATACAGAGCGTAAAGAAAAAGGCCCATCCTGTTTACAATCCCCAATAAATATGTCCATAAATTTGGCAACCAATGCACTTTTGCGCTCCGGCCAATTTTTCCGCATCTCCGAAAAAAGCAGTATAACCCTCCTCCTCCCCGAGAAATCCGCCCCGCTCGGCGGCCCTAAAAAGCAACAGAGCCGAGAGAGCACACAGCTCCTTCTCCGATCGCAGCCGATCGCGGTATACGAATGGCGCGTAATCAAATAAAGGAGCCGCGGCTTCGGGG
>UCOL01004640.1:0-14005 GCA_900474335.1 Ormyrus nitidulus
ATATTTATATATATCTACGAATATACGTGCATACTTACAAATATAAGTGTATACATACATCTCTAATGATCAGCTCAATTACAAAGATTATTTTAAATTGCAGATTGTTTCAATCCTTCAATTTTAATTTTTTTCAGTTTTCCCTGTATGTACATTCCAATATACATTGGGTCTGAAAGAGTTAACTAAATCAATTTCTTTCGTTTTTTTTTTTTTTTTTTTAATTTTATAAATACTGAATCAAAAAAATTAGCTACAAACAACTCCTCAGGCCAAAATGACATACAGTACAAAAACTTTAAACTTCGGAGACTGAAAATACATCAATTTGTTGAACCTGCAAGTTACGGAAGATCAAAAATTTGGAAATTATTTGTAATTGAACATGCAAGAGTTTACATTTTCTTTCTAATCTTTGTACGTAAAAAAGGTTGCATTAAATTCTACTGCAAAACCTCTCTTACAAACACAACCATTTCCAAAGAAAATACATTAGCATCTGCTTGCTAGCCCTAAATCCCCATAATCGTCGTACACAAAACATTGTTGACAATCAACTCCTGTCATGCGTATGCATATAATACCGCTCGGCGCAGCGTGTAAACACGGCAGCTACTAATGCCGAGGCTCCGCTAATCCCGGTGGTGGTCGACTTTTGCGCGCCAAATTCAAAAGCGACGCGTTGGCGTAACTCGTCGACTTACGTAATCGTCTCGACGTGCACCTTTCCCGAGTCGTCGGCGGAATAATGTATGAGCCGCCGGGAAAAGCGTTCGAGCGAAAGTCCGCAATGTGATTCTTAGGCATGAAACATTTATTTTCTATTCTGCCTGGTGGCTGCTCTATTTTTAATGCTAGTGAAGATTTTTATGCTCCCTCCCACCGGTGTAGTATCGTTTGTCAGGATTCGAAGAGGAGTCGTTGTGTTTAATGCGGGAGGAGAGAGGCTATTTTTTAGCCTGACTAATCGAGGGGTTTAACGTAGGTGGCGCACTTTAGTTACGACTGAACAATCAATATGCCGAATTTGAATTTTAATGCAGATTTATCCACGGCGCGGAAGGAGTTTTCTTGTTAGAAAAATAAGGCAAGAATTCATTAGGAAATTTTGATGCACACTTGTCAATTATGCTATTAGTCGAGAGCTATTGTTTGATAAACTGTTGAACTTTTCACAAAAAATCAAACTTTATCCGCCTAGTCATGTTCTAGTATATAGTGACGTAATTGATCGATGTACAGCCAAAACCTGTTGCTACTACTTTCTAAACATTTTCAACCCTTGAAGATGTATCAATTTATTTTTAAAATAAATAATTACCTGTTTTAAGTTACGTTACCTTTCCCGTTTTTAAGTATTATTAATTAGTGATTTTTGAAAATTTTTAAAGCACATTCTGCAAAAAGTAAAGAATCAGTAATATTTGAACCACAGCCCAATTTTTATGAAATTAGAATTCAATTCCTCCATCTTAGCATAAAAAATCATTTATTTTCACTTTCTCAAAAACGACTGGCACGTGGCAGGAGCGAAATCTCCATAAATTCATATACATTGCCCGCGCATCCAAGCCTAATAAGATCGAACGAAGAAATCTAGCAGCATCGCGAAATTACGGGGACTCATGTTTTATTGAAGAACTTGCGGAATCACCCAAGCGCACATTCCAGTCAACCTGCTACGTGACAAATGTAATGGCTCGCGAGAAATCGTAGAAAAAAGCACGTGCGTGAGTTCTATCGATCATGAAAAATGACTCTCGGAGCGCGATTTATAAATAAAGCTCCGTGCAGCGGCTCTTGCATTCCGCTCAATCGAGATTGAGAGAAGAGTGAATTGGACTGAGAAAAGGTTCCTCCCCTGCCCCTCTTCTCGCTCGCCGCCATTATCTCTTTCACTCTCTCTCGGAGTGTCGGCGATTTTCTGCTCTCCTCTCCCGGTTTTTGTGGCCTTCGAGAGTTGCCTCGTAATGGAAATAGAGTTATAAATATGAGATGTTTATCGGAGGGTTTAGATTTGTTTGATCGCCTCAGTGAGTTTAATTTAATTTTCGGGATTGCTGCTCGCGGCTTCTCGATTCTTTTGTATTTAATGTCCCTTACTTCAAGCGCAATGAGAAGTGCGTTAATAAAGTGAAGTATTACTCGTTAACACTTCGTCGGACTGGAATAATTTTTTTTTCTTCCAAATTCGCTGGAAAAACCACGTAAAGATTGATAAATTCAACCTTTACAGGGCTAATTGTAATGAAAAAGAAATAAACCGCAGCACTTAATAACGAAGCACTAATTTTTTACTTCACTGTAATTAAAATGTAAATGAGTATAAAAAGTTTTTCTCGCCGACGATAATTAATGTTAATAAAGAACGTAACTCCAAAGGGGAGAAGAAGAAAATAATGAAAACATGAAAAAGAGGACCGCGCTTGCGGCGGGGACTAAAAGTCCACTTGGAAAAGAGAGAAGGAACTCCGCAAAGCTCCTGAAATCCCGGCAGTGAACTCGCCGCGGCGGCGGCAGCAGAGCTAAGGAACCCCCCCCCCCCCCCTTCGTACATAAAAGGGCCTCTTCGTTATACGGGAGAACGAAAGAGCTGAGGAGGAGGATATAAAGCAGATGTGGCAGAACTGGGCTGTTTAAGGCCGTTTTCGCGGAATCTATTGTTTTATTAATCGGGAAAATAAGAGTCAGCCCTTGTGCGCAGGCGCAGGGTGTGCAATAAAATATTAGTTGTAAAAATAAAGCCACTTTTGCGGAACGCCGTAAAAAGAAATGCGCGGCTCTTAGCGGGGTAGTTAGTCGTGAAAATGGTTTTATTCTCCGTAATGTAGATAGCGTATTGCTTAAAAAATATGACCAAACAGAAATAAGGCGCGCGGGGTTCATTTCCATAAACTTCTGTTCCTCAAGTGCGAGTGAGCGCATAAAGACTGCTTTTAACAGCGAGCCATTCGTATCCATAACTAATACTACGAGCAAGACGTCGGAGAAACTAAAAGGCGACGTAGATAAAGAAGGAATTAAAAAAGCAGGAGAGGAGCAAGATATATAGGGTCGGCAGGAACAGCTTGCTTGGGCCAACTGCGTCGCCTCGTATCGCCTCTCCCTCTCTCCTTCTCTCTCTCTCAACTTTATTTATTTCGCTCATTAAGCGCGGCAAACGATCTCGTCCCGCTGCGCAAAGTTTTTCCCTCGGACTTGTTAGAAGAGAGATAACAGGAGAAGGGAAAAATGAGAGATGCAGTTGGGAATTGAATTTTTTAAATGTCTAATTGAAGAGATTGCGAGCGAATCGAGAGAAAGTCTCGATTCGGCTGAATATAAATTAGAGTTAATTATCTCGATGTTTTTTCGATGGTACGATGTTTCGGGGTATTTACGGAGCTTTCTGCTTTGTTACAGCAGCTTTGTCATGCTAAAAAAAGCTTTTTCTGGGATAACTTGGTGAAAATGCTGGGATCTTGAGAGTAGGAAATGGCATTGATCCTTATTCATCAAGGCAATGATGTAGGTTAAAGAGATTCCATTTTTTGCGAGGCTCGAAAAAATTATACGATTGAATTTTTATTTAATGCTCTTTACTGCTTCGCGTATAACAGGGGATTTATCTTTTCGTGAAAGTAGATTCTGTTATTGAAAAAGATGTATTCGTTTTACAAATTGAAATTAATATTAGAAGTTTCCAACTTTAGCTTTTGGGGATTCAATTAATGAAGCCTTTATGGTCTCAATAACTTGATGGATAGTTTCCATGATTTAAAGACTTCAAGAGCTTGAAATGTGCGTAATTATCGGCCGGCTTGATATGAAATTTCCTAATTTCTTATCGAGTAAAACTTGATAAAGTAATTAACCTCAGACAGGTCGCACATTTATAACTTGCAAGTGGTGTTACGTTGAATGTAGGTTAACATGAGTGCGGATTGTGTTTGCTCTCAATGACTACTATTGGCACTTTGTTGAATAACTTTCGCGCAGGTTATCGCCAAAGCAGCCATTGAGATTTTAGTTTGTTTTAATGAACAGTTTTTAGTGAGTGAATTAGAAAAAAATCATCAGAGTTAGTTCGAAAAAAGCACTCCACATTTTTGCTTGCTCAGAAGGAAAACATTTTTTATCGTACATTTTTACTGGATATCAGTTCTTCTGCAAACTGAAAATTAAACACTAATAATTTAATTAAAAGTTTATTTCTGAGTATTTCGTTATAAATTTATTCAATTTCGTAATAAAATTAAATTTAATAATTCAACGACTTTGAAACGGATTTTATTTTGACTGCGAGTTTTAAGGAAATTGTGTCTTGCTAAACGCCGAATGTATCTACTGATAAATAATACATAAGAGTTATTCTTTCTATGATAATAGTTTCAAGTTACAACTTCCAAATGAATTTATTACAAAATCTTATTTTTAAAGAAGAGTTAAAGTTTTGATTACTTCACTTAAGTCACCGAATGGTCGTCGTTGCATTATCATTCATCTTAATAAAACTGATTATAGTAAACAAACCGTTTAAAATGTTCGATTGAACGTGAAAACAGTTAAACCATTCTTCGACACCAATGGTTATACAATTGAATATTAAGTAATTTGAATTAAATAATACGCGCAAATGAAATAATTACACCACACCGATTACTCAAAACTCTACAGTTTATTAACTACTGCAACGGGTACAAATGACCCGCATTTAAAAACGAATCCGTCTGAAACTAAGCAGCTCGCAAGCAGGAAAAGGTGCCGAGCAACTTTCCCAGTTAGTTCCTCCCCGTCCAAAAATCTCGAGCAGCGATCGCTCGAGCAGTCCAGCCAACTGCTTATACAAATGCTCCCCAGCCTTGACGCGTTCTCGCGGCCCGATCGATCCCGGAGATATTCAGCGGCGGTCGCGTCCTCGTCGTATCCGAGTCGTAGCGCCGTGTATACGTAAGTAACGAGAGCGTTGCAGAGGCCGGTGTGTGGCGTGTTTTGACGACGTCGGACCAGCCCCGACTAGATTGGAAAAGTTAGCAGACTCGCGTCCTCTTCCTCTCGCGATTACTCCCCTCCTGGCTGCCGCTCTCTCTCTCTCTCTCCTGCATTATAGAAAGCTTGTCTCGTGTGGGTGGGATGTGCGAGCGTGCACAGGCAGCTGCTGAATTCGGAGAGTTTCTTTCTTTCGTGGGGGGGAGAAAGTTTCGCTGTTGCCCCGGGAAGCGCGCGGGGGATCGATGTGTAAGTTTCTGTAAAAGCTGCGCCGTCGACCTTAATATTTCAGTTTCTTAACTCGCTGAGTTTCGAGCGCTGCGCCCGCTTATGCAGATCATCTTCTTGACATGGAAATTCGTTTACGTCGGGGAGATTTTTTTTGCTGGATTCGTGTATTTTGGGAAATTTTTTAGCGAACGAGATAAAGGGGGAAAATAGGATCGAAGAAAACTATATATGTTTTGTGTCGTTATAACTGAAATTACGATTAATCTGAAGATATTGAATCAATTAAAATCGAGAGATTGTTTATTCATAAATCTTGAAGGAAAAAGTATTTTTAAATTTCGGGAAAGGTTATTTTTGTACTTTTATCTGAAAGAAATATCCGGAATTCTTGAAATTATTTACCAATTCTCTAAAGAATTTGTAGAATTTTCTGTATAAATAGAAATGCATGTTTATGCGTTTGTTTGTTGAATGTAAGTTGCATGCTTGTTCTAAACATAGCTGGTGCATTCAGTTTGCGAGATACTCCAGAGTTGTAAATCAGAACACTGTTGAAGAAACTTTTGTGCCCGCGCACCTACACTTTTTTTTGTTTTTCATTTTTTTCTCTTTCCCCGTATCGTGGGTTCTTTTATACTCCTTGTCTCTTGGATTCTTTGTAATCAATTGGTTCAAATTTTGAAAAAGTAGGGCGGCATTTGAAATATTGTTCGCTTTGTCGTCCGAAGTTGACTTAAATGAACGTATTTATTAAAGAATATATATTTTCATGTCATATTTTATTTTAGCTTTTACAGTATTTCCAGTTTTTATGACAGAGCAACAGTTTTTTAAATGAATTCTTTAAATTAAGTGATCTTTTACGCTTTTAAATTTTTTAAACTTTATTACCGGATTTTGGATTTTTTTTAGACTCAATTTAATTTCCTTTTCCCATTCTGGAGAACAGAAATTTTTGTGCTACTTTATCTTTTTGACGAAACTGTGGAATATGTCAGCTGCTTTTTTTGCGGTTCCCTCATTTGTTTACACAGTTGCACTTTCCTAATGTTTCTTCCAAAGACTGGCTTTTTTCTTTGGATTTTTGTCCTTCCTTTTGCAAGTTTCACTCTTGTAGGTGTACTGTCTGTCCTTTATCAGATTTCTTTACTTTCTTCTCTGAAACTTTTTTCATCCATTCCATTTCCTTCATTCCAATTTTAACATTTCTTTTAACTTTTGAGTTAAATAGTAATATTTCGAATAGGATTTTTTAATTGAAAATTTTTAATTAAACTAACGGCAGAAGATCAAAATAAGATGAAAGAATATATTCTAATATATGTTAGAAATAAATAAAAGATATTTTTGTCAAACAGAAAAGCAACTTCTTTACTTGCGCGTAATGTTTGCAGAGTAAATTTCAGCGTCCTAATTCCGAAACCCGAAGGCAATTTATTTCGTAATTCATCATTTTCTTAAAGAAAGCCTCTTTCTTCCCTATTTCAGCAGCGACTCCTCCTTTTCCTAGTTTTCGCTGGCTACGCTCGAATGTAACTCGTTAAGAAGTGTACTCGCAGGACCTGGAAGGAAGAGATATATGTGCACCCCGGTCTCGGTATATAAAGTAAGAAAGTCTCAGTGCTCAATCGAGCGAACTTTGATACTGATGCACGTTCGTTTTCTTGCTCGATGAACTTATCGCATTTATTGCTTCGACACGGTAGCCGATCCCGTTCGGAGTTAAAGAAGCTAGACTAGAAATTCTTAATGACTCTTACATTTTTAAGTGACAACTGATTTCAGTTTTGAAATTTTGAGTATAAGTATTTACAAGGGTGCAGGTAACTCAAAATTTGAAATTAGATCGTTTAATTTTAAAAATTAAAGTTGTTTAAATCGATTTAGCTGATTTTTAGTAGATTTATTTCTTTAGCCAATTATGTTATAAAATACTTTCTGTTTAAAGTCATCGACGTTCAATATCTATTATTGTTAAATCTATAATTATGAAACTTCATCATAGACTACCGCAATAAATTTACTATAAAAAAACTGTTAAAATGGAAGATCTTTAAAATTAGTGTGCGTATTATTCAATCGACCGTATTGAAGACAAAGCCATCGGCCTCCGCGAAGTCGCAACAATGGCAGCCTACTGCAATATCTTTCACCGCCAACGCTTCAAAATCCGAATTAAAAAAAAAAAAAAATAGTCCAGAAAACCCAGCGGAAGACTGTAAAGAAAAAGGGTTTCCGTCGAAAAAAGACGGAAATATAGAGAAAAAATGAACGAACCACATCATCCACAAAAGTTCGCAATTCCGCAGTCCGCCCAACAAAAGTCCCTTTTCCAAGGTACAGCGGATAATAATAAAAAAAGAAAGAAAAAATAATAAAAAGAAAGTCCACCCAAACCGACCGTGTCGCCGAGCAAGCCAATGATTTATCATCATAATTCCGGCAACTGGAGCGCGGGATCTCACAGAAAATGAAAATTCAATCTGTGCGATAAGCTCTCGTAACTCTGATAATCGAATGCCAGACGGCAGAAAGTAAGCGACATTCCTTCGATTCCGAAAAAAGGATAATAAGAGATAATGGACGTGACGAAGCTGCTTTTGATGGCAGCGAGGAAATGAGTTAATGGCTTGTACTGCAAAGCGGAAGACACTTTTTATGGGCTTTCTTCTGTGGCATGAATTATTGGCTGGTGTCGCGAGGATTTTTATGGAGATCGAGAAAATAGAGGCGGAAGGGTATCGAGAAGGGAAGAGTTACGGGGCACGTTATTTTTCTGGGTTTATTTTTTAATTTGAAAGGAATTTAATTGGAGCTAGATGTATTTGTCTCAATAAATTTCAGAAGTAACTGTAAGCTATAAATTTCAATGCATTTTAATGAAGTAGATTGCATTTTTAATGAATTTAAATTCTGTCTTGAAATAAATAAAGCTCTCGAAACAGTATTCATTTGAAGTTTTCAGTTAATACTGTTATAAAGTAATTAATTATCAACTTTATTAGAAACTTATTTATTGCAAATCAGCAATAAAACTACTTCAATTTCTACGACCCAATAACTTAATTTCATGAATGCAGAATAATGCAATCATTTTGAAAATTAGATAAAAAATAATGTAAAAAAAATTTGTGAACAATTCTTATTCCACGAAACCCTTAGTTCAAAATTACACAAAACGAGCGATTGAAAACGGTCCACTTGCAAACAATTTGCTTCATTAACATTACGTGCCTCAACCTGCATGCACACATTACCATTTATATACAAGTCGAAGCCGATTATGAGTCCTCCAAACTCGACGGCTGAAATTATGTTTTCAGCGTGCTCAAGGCATTCGGCCTTCTTCTCCATATTACAGCGCCTCGTAATAGAATTTCAATTGGCCTCTTAGCCACTATCAGCTTATTTACGTACGTGCACAAGGGCCCGTATGAATTTTTGCACACACGCGTACTAGGTGGAAGCGCTTCTAATGCGGAACATTAGCGACGATGCTGCCTGCTAAATTTATAATTTTCTTCTATAGTTCGACTGAATTAGGGTACGTGAAATTAATTTACATTCGAAACAGAGTAGATAGGGTGCGGGCTTAGTATTTAGGAGTGCGAGTAATTGTATTGTCGCAGTGATTAAACGCTTGTCTCGTTTCTCATTGACTCAAAGCGTCTAATTACTGAGACGATTCGATCAATCCTACACTTCCAATCATTGTATCCGTTACACTAAAGGCCTTTTGGAAACTTTCCTTCGGCGTTAAAAATTAATTAGAATATTCATTAAATAAATTGCAAAGAAAAAGGAAAGCATTGTAAAAGTGCATTTTAAGATGTTGCAAAAACTTGCATTTTTGCAATAAAAAAAGTAGTTCTTCTTAAATCACCCCATCAACGTAAATTTACATGCAAACAAGTTTTGCTATCTCAATACCAGCTATTAACAGAAGGGCTTAAACAAATACAAACAATACGAACTTCCATCTACAAACACGCAATTGCACTTACAACTGCGGTTACATCTGGCTACGCGACGGCGGCCCATTTGTCCAGTCAGAGTCACGAATTGCGTGGGGGTTTATTCAAGCCTCGGTATAACGACATTTTAATTACTCTCCGCTTCATCTATGCGTTATCGAGTCCTCCACAAACTGTCAACTTCTTCGCGCCCTCCGCTTTAATTCACGGAGAGAAAAACTTGCAGCCAAACTAGGAATCTTAATTATCGCTGCATTTGATGCTTGATTGGGATTGACTCGGTACTTTTCGGTATTATCGTCAAGTATTTTTACTGAAAAACTCTCGCAACTTTTATGAAGACATCTTTATTTTTAGAAAAGTTTAATAATGATATTATTTTTTTGTGTACTGAGACTTTTAAAAGTGTAATTATTTTAATTATTCGAATTATACAGCTCAAAAGTCACTTATATTATAAATCACATGTTCCCCGCTCGATTTTGACGACTATAATCACTTAACTCTCGCCGTCTACTTTCATTTTTGCGTAAATTTGTTTTATTAACGGAGCCAGATTGTAAAGGGCCGAGCCACTACTTTTCTGCAAAATGTAATTATAATTCGTACGTCTGCATTCCACATATTCGCCTATTAAGCTCGTCGCATCCGCATTAAAATTCATAATTACAAAAATTTTAATCCAGACGGAGGTGAGCCTCGCTCTTACCAATCCGCGTAATTACACAGAATACGAGTTCGAGAGTTCCCTGGAAATAAAATGAAATAAAAATTTATCCGCCGACACGTCGCCCCCGGATTGAACGACCTACTTCCGCGCAAATTAAAATTGTGTGCACGTCAAGCCTCCGCATCCGCGAAATCAACTTTCGCTCTCGAGATTCAAAATCTGACACCTCCCACGCGAGCAGGAGGAGGAGGAGGAGGAGGCGACGATCGATGCGAGAGAAGGGAATAAACCGAGCCGCGGTCGCGAACACTTGCCGAGTAGTCGGTTATAATAGGCGACGCCGAGAGAAAACGAAGTAAAGAAAAGGAGGGCAAAAGGAAGGAGGCGACCGAGTCGCTGCGCGGGGTAAAATATCACCGATGCTCTCACCGAGCCACCCGAGAGAATTCCTCGGTCTGCAGAAGAGTCGATGAGGGGGGGGGGGGGGGGGGGGGTGCTCGAGACGCCGTCGACTTCCTTTCTATTATTGTAGAGGTGTATTCTCTAATGCCAGACGGATACCTGCGCGTATGTGGATTCGCAATGTGACAATGCAGTTATCGGGAAATATTGTATATTCACGGGAAAACTTTGGCTTCTTTTTCCAAGCGCAAAGAGGATTATAAATTAGAGTTATTGCTGTTCGAGGAAAAGTTGTAAAGCATATTTCTTCTTCTTAAAAATGGTAATGGCAAAGAGATCCGCACTATTGGAGTTGCGTTGAAAAATTGAGGAACGGTAATTGCCGATTTATATAACAAAAATCTTATTATTTTATCTCTGACTAGTAATTATATGGATACAAAAAATTAAAATAATGTAAATTACGTTATAAAGATGTAAAATACATTATATGATAAAGATAATGTAAATTACATTTTCTACTTTCGTTTCCTTAAAAATGAGACTTTCAAAATGTATATAATATTCATACAGTTTGAATCTTGTAGATTAATATAAAAATCTTCTGGATAGCCATCTAAACTTTAATTTAAAAATATTAAATAAACAAGACCAACAAATTTTTTGAAAAAGTTAATTAAAAAACAAGAAGCACCCCAAAAAAATTCTAATTAAAAAGCAGAGTCATTCGCGAAATCCGAAATGTCGCATTCAAAAAAATGTCTCATCAGTAAATAGATGGATGCAAAGCCGCAGGAGATAGGCAGCTGCACTTGGGTAAAAAAACTCGGCTTGTATAAATTCACGCAATCGGGCTAAGAGAGAAACAAAATAAAGCTTGAAAGAGATGATGATTCGCGGGACGCGGAGCAGTTCTATCGGGAGGCGCAATCGCATTTCGCCAAATTGGAAAGATCCCCTTTTGAGATCCCGGCCGATTCCTCCCGCCCCGTGTCTCTTTTATTCTTTCGCGTCGTGTGGTATTTATCCCCGGCTGTGCATATCGGGACACGAATGTGAATGGGGCTTAAATTCCGGCGTGCAGAGCTGCAGCGACGCTGAAAGGGGGAACGAGCCGCCGCCTCGGGCTCGAGACGGAAAAAATCGGAGGAGGACTCTCGCGAAAGATTCAATCTGCGAAATATCGATATCCAATCGCGGCTTCAATACGACGACGAATCACTTGCAATTGACGTCGCGCGAACTCGGTTCTTTGCGCGAGCGAGAAACTGGATGGCGGGCTTTTCGGCAGAATTAGCGAAAGCAGGATAATTTGGATTTTGCTTTATATAGAGGCTTCGACGAGGTTTTAGTGTTTATTCATTAGACTTGTCATTTTCGTATCTTATTAGTAAAGCAGGGCACAGAAAATAAAGACTTGACCTACTAATGCTTTTCTTTAAATCTCGGAAAATTTTGGAAAATTAACATTACATTGTATCTATATTTATGACTGCATAAGTAAATTAATGCCGAGTCGGGTCAGACATCGACAAATATTTCATACACAATTCTCTTTTTGTTTTTTCGTAATTTAAAAAACAAAGAGGAGCGATGGGATAATTCTGACTGCGGATTCGTTCGGCAAGTAGTTTACTTCTAAATAACGCTCAATTATTCTCGATGTTAGGTGATGAAATCAAAAGATCAACTTTGATGTGCATGGCGAGTGTTTTGGTATTCATGTGCAATTTATATTTTGATCATCGGTCAGTCGATATTAATAACGTCACATTCACGCCTTATAAAGTTCGTTACTCAATATCTAATACGGTTTGTGACATTAGTATGGAAACCTAATTAGCGTGCGTGAATATAATGACGTAAATCTTATTTTGAGATTAAAACTATTCCTGTTTAATGCAATTTGTGGTAAACTAATATACTTTGAAAGTAAGTTGATAATAAGTGAAGTTCGGTAATTTTTTAAACAAATTTTATGATTCTGAAATGAGTTATTCAAATGTTTTATTAAAATTGTTTTATAAAATATTTTATTTGCAACAGTTTATTACAAATAATTAGAGTTTTAAAGTATTTAAACGCATTGTTTGCTAGATGTTCATAACTAAAAAGCCTACTTATAAAAACTTCAATAAAAAGATTACGTTAAAAAATTGCCATGATTAATAATTAATAATTAATAAAGAATACTTTCTGAAGTATGATGAGCCCTTTTCATTTGCTGCAATACAAGAGCACTTTTCTGAAATGAACATTTCAAAAAATATACTCAACATTTCTTCCATTTCCTCATTTATCCCGGTACTGCTGCCGTGTACAAAGAATACAAAGAGATCAGTGAAAAATAACCAAAATCAGAATAAAAATATATAACCTCAACAACAACAGATTAGCATTTCTCAATTCCGCAGAATAATACCGTTAAAAAAGCTGACTATCTCTAATTTATGAAAAAAAAATCCACAATGTAAGATCCGTCGATTAAATTAGCATACTCTCCTCCAGCATATGCAGAACTCCACAGCTCCCCAATAACCTGATCAGTACCCAGAGAGAGAGACAACGCAATTGCATCAGCGCCACAGAAGGCTGCTCGCTTAATGATAAAATATTCCTCCACGCTAAACATTATTCCCCGATCGGCGAGATGATCTTCCAGGCGGTCTAAAAAGGCAGCCTACGCAATAAAACGGAATCAAGCCTCCGGCCCCGGCGATAAAGGAAAATTTCATTACAGCCCATAACGCATTCGGCTGAAGTGAGAAACCGTAAAGAGAAAGAGAGAGAGAGAGGGAGAGGTTCGTGCCCTTAATCTTGGCCCCCTTTTTGCGCGGGCGCGAGCCAGTAGTCGAGCCCCGGGTTCGCTCGGACGATCTATATTCTCCTGCTGGCTGGGGAAAAGAAAGAGAGACAATGTTCCCGCATGCGCAATTGCCGGGGAGCGCAGGAGGCTTTTGCTTTTGCTTTTTTTTCGGAGCGACACGTGGGGATTTTTATAATTATAGCAGCCAATATTTTTTTCGACTGTTGGTCTTTGCTTTAATATGGATGTACCTCGAGTGGAGGGTTATTGGATTTTTTTAAATAGAACGACTGAATTGTGGAAGATGTGCAACAGTTGAAGAGAATTTGAAGCTTTGAATTATGAGCGGGGAGCGAATGTTTTTTGTTTAGTTGAATTATTAATCAATCGGGAGAACCTTGTGAACTTATTAAAAAGTAATACTGCCACTATTTAAATATATTCTCGTTAATATTTGTTTACGGTTGCTTTTACAGGAAGGTTTTAAACGAAGGTTTACGGCTAGAAACGCAATAAAGCTTTACCTTCGAACTTTTTACGACAATGCATCAAAATTTTGATTTAGCAATATTGAACTACATATTCCCTTCGCAAAAGAACGAATAAGATTGATGTTCTCGAAGAAGCATACCTGCGGGAATAGTAGGTGGTTTCCGACGTGGATCGGAAACATGTACCATCGCATGGACCACATGCATGGAGGATGAATATTTTAAAAGAAATTCACACGGCTATCCTCGGGGAATTTTGAAAAATGGTTGATTAAGACAGCAGGAGCAATTGTGGTTATAGCTGCTCGAATAATATATTGATGGCTTTAAGTGTAGGATCTTATGTGGTTCAATAATGTTTCGCGGAGTTTAGTGAATATTCTAAGATCCAGTGGCACGGTAGTGCCGCGGAGGCGAGTTTGAAAAGCAGACGACGCGGCACCCGTACCACTATTTACTTCTC
>UCOL01004641.1:0-14000 GCA_900474335.1 Ormyrus nitidulus
CCATAAGAGCTAGTGTAACTTTTTTTATCTGAAATTATAAATATTTTTATGCTCTTTATATTGGCCTTTGTTCGATTAAAATATCTCAATGCTATCATTAAAAAAAATTAAAATTAAGTTTTTCAAAAATCGAAAATTTACGATAAAACAAAAACAAATAAACTAACCAAAAAAAGATTTTTTTGCCGCCATCACAAAATGAAAACAAAAAAAATGAGCCATGAACGATGAAAATTCGTTCAGTAGAAGCTGAGATACGGCGTATACACTCACACACACACTCACACACAGACACACATCCATACAGACATACAGACATACATCCATACAGACATTTTTCAAAAACCATTTATTCTTGTTCCTGACACCTTAAAATACAATTATAACAGGTTTTTAGAAGAACTCCAAAAATTACTATCACAAAGCTTCCTTTAGCTTTGACAAAAAGCCTTGTACACTTCCGCAACTAATCCGCGGATTCTCTTTCCGTAAACATCCTCAATCGAACCTTCCCTTCTCCGGTAACAGCTGCATTTTTTCCCGCCCCCGCAAAAGTTCTTGCGCTTTAATACGCGCTTTTTCACCCTCGTCGACCCACTCGAGCGAGGGCCTCTTCTGGTTTAAATATCGCTCCTCCGCGCAGCTTGCAAAAGCCCACGCCGCGCTGAATCCAAAATGACTATTGTCGAGCGCTCTTTTGAATTTTAAAGGGGCTTTCTTTTTTTTTATCGCTGTGGTGCTCTTCTCCTCTCTTTT
This sequence comes from Ormyrus nitidulus, assembly GCA_900474335.1. Classification (NCBI taxonomy): domain Eukaryota; kingdom Metazoa; phylum Arthropoda; class Insecta; order Hymenoptera; family Ormyridae; genus Ormyrus; species Ormyrus nitidulus. Next base: position 757 of record UCOL01004641.1, read on the forward strand.
TTTTTCAACCCGCTCCCGACGCAATTTTTTCTCCTCGCTCTTCTAACGTCGAGGCTGCCGCTCGTAAATCTCCGCTCGCGATCTTCCCGCGCGCCCTAATCGTTAACCCCGCCCGCGGAGATAACCGCTCGCGATCCACATCTCGTGATCTCGCGTCGGCTGAATCCGCGTCCTATATCCGCTTTATAACACGAGCGACGAACGTCCTCCCGAATTCTTACGCCGCGGAGCTGTTTTCTGGGCGGCCTTGAGTCCATCGCGGAGTCTTCCGATCGGCCTTGGCTGGCTTCCGTCCCGGTGCACCTGCCTCTCGCGGCGAGCTCGCGCGCTTGGCGGACCGCCGCTCGGTCGCCTTTGTACGTTCCTCGGACGCGCCCGGCACTTCTTTGCCGGCGCCCTCACTTTTGGAGAGTTTAACGCGGATTAGAGCGCGCTCGAGCGGCTTCTGAAGAGCGGAGAAATCGAAGGTCTGCCGCTTCGCGCGATGCGAGTAATGAGTACGTCCGACGGAGAGGTGTTTTCGATAGGATCGTCGGGAATTTGGTTATCGTTGCGTATACGAGTTTTGCAAGGCGAAAATTAAAAGTCAATTTGCGATATATTATTGCTCGCCTGCACAAGTGGGTTATCGTGTGTCTGAGTCAGCGCCGTTAATGATTTATAAGTTCTCTCTCTCGCTTTTAATTATCTGGCCGTACTTTTGTCCTTTCTTATATATTCTCGCCCTGAAATACACGCGCGCTGAATTTCTCGCCGTTTTTAATGACCCCGAGATATTTTTCTCGCTTTTTGCCTTCCTTCGTTTTCTGCGGGATAGAACGTTGTTATGGAGCGCTCGTTATGCTAGGATAAGCAGCGCGATTGCAGTCTCCTTAATTACTCTTCAAGAAATAGATCTCCTTATTCAATTCTACAATTCTCGTTTATACGCCACTTTATCCGCCTTTCTAGGAAATAGCACTCTTTTTTCTACTTTTTGTATGATAAACGAGTGAATAAGTTTCTTATATTGAGTTGTAATATGTAAACTGTTTCGTCGTTAAATTTTAAACAGACTGTTTAAAAAAACTTTTTATTAGTATATAAAACACATCTGTCACTGTAGTATTATGAAATTGTGCAAAACTACTATATTACTAATAAACCTAAACTACCTAACGTTTCTACCGCAAATATTGGCAAAAAAATTCCTAGATTCATTCCAACGCTCCGCAGCTTTAAAAACCCATCCCTCCTGAACCCTTTGACAATCCTCAATAAATAAAAAAAAAAACCTTCATTTCACAAAAACCTCCCTCTAATTAAATCCCCTTAAAACGAGATCCGTCCGAGGGCCTTGACGAAACGGCAAAGTTTAACGCTCGAAACTCGGTTTACATCGCGAACGACACGACGTCAATTATTATACGAGGCTCGACGTCGCGATGCCCGGCGGAGTCGTCGTCCGGAAAAGAGTCTGCGGCAGAGCCGCTGCGGTGCGTCGCCGCGGCGAATTTAATAATAATTGCGGTCGCTGCCCTTGTTCAACCGAGCCGAAGGGAGGCGCTGGGCTGCGGACACGTGCGGGTCTCCTTTTTTTTCTCTCTTTTTTTTTTTTAACAGAATTCCTCGCGGCGGTCGGGGGCGATTGATTTTTGGCCGGTGCGATAGGGGTTGGAATTTTTGGATATTTTTCGAAAGAAATGAAAAACGTCGACGCTTGTAAAGGGTAATTGGGGGGAAAAAAAGCGCAAAAGTCGCGACGCACCGTAAAATTAGCGACGTTTTACATTTTTTTCACAAGCTTTTCGGTCGTTCACCGTGCGACTTTTTCTAGAAACCAAGAAAAAAATGCAACCCACGTAAAAGCACTTACTCAAAGATTCGCGAGAGCATCAATCGTAAAGTTCGCGCAGCCGGGCGCAAAATCAGATTACTTTTTTCCAAAATCCCATTCAATCCTCGTCACCCCGATCGCACTAACATAATCCACCTTAAAGATCACTTCAGCTATAGTTTACTTTACTCAGTCGCGGTGTATTCCTCGGGGCCTTTTCGCCCGTTTTTCGCGAGGAGTCGCTCGAGCGCCTCGGCCTCCTTTTTTCGCCTGCATTTCGGGGAGCTCCTTCGCGCGTCTGCAGCCGACGGCTACGTAAGGAGGGAAGCTCTCGAGCGGCGGCAAAGTGACGGCGGCAGCCTTTGACGCGCGCCGCGTTCCTCTCTTCATTTAAAAATCAAAGAGTCGCGCGCGCCGAAAGGAGCCCCGCGCGGATCAATGGGCGGGGATAAAAATCTCCGCGGCTCGAGAGTCTCTTATAATCTTCTCGACGTGACGCGACTTTTTTCGCGGGAATCTGCGTAGGGGGGATCTCGCGGTTTTATCCTCCTCTCGCGAAAGTTTCGTAATAGGGTGTAGTGCACGGCGGATACTTCGGCCGGGGCGCGGGGTTATTATTTTGCACTTTGGAAACTAGTGCAATTTCTGTAAGTTTGAAATGGATTTTGAAAATGGATTTTTCTTCGAGGGATATTTCGGATGCTTCGTTGAGACTCGGATGAATCCTTCGGAATTCCGAGGAAATGTTTCGAAAGCAGTAATTTTCGTATAGCAGCGAACTGCGTCGAATAAACCAAAATTGGGTTATTGAACCACGAAGAATTTAATTTAATTTAATTTCTAAAGTTATTTTAAAGGATGAAGTGATCTTGTTTCGTATTACTTTCTGCTGACGTTTAGTTTTAAACTAAACGCATCGATTAAAATGTTTTAATTACTTTTGATTTCTGTACGCGTAAAATTACGCGGAATAAGCAAGATAAATCTGGGATTCGAAATATGGGATACTCAAAGCGACGCGAGAAATTTATGCTACATCCTGCGAAACTTATTCGCGTTAATGTATGTTTTTAACGAAGCCACTGAAATGCCTACGTCAACAGATAATTATCAAACGCCATTAAGTGCAGGTATTTAAAGCTATCTCTGTATTGAATTTCGAGAGATTCGCATTTTAAGCGTAATTATTATATTGTAATGTTGTAATGATAACGGACGAAACATTAATATCTTTTAAATAATTACTTTAGTGTTTATTATTTATCTGCTTCCTGGTTCAATCTTCACGATTACATTCGATTTCACTTAGAATTTGCTTCTCAGTGGCAATATTTACAATCCTACAGGTCCTAATTCTGAATTCTGCAGCAAATAAAGGAAGTATTGACAATTCGAAATGTCAAATCTGCTATGCTTCAAATAATAGCCTTTTTAAAATCACATTAAACTTATTATCTTCAATTACCTCAAAATCTAAAACATCAATCACCGGTAAACTTTTTTTCAATCGAAATCAATGACATTATTTCGAAGAGATCCACCCAATTACGATTTACCTTATCAAACACAAAACTAAACTTTGTAAACTCACTGCCTACATTTCATTCTCGAGCAACAACTCACCGCGTAATCTGACATTCTCTTTCTCTTTAAAAGTTCGAACCTTCATAGGCACATTACACAAATCAGCCTCTCTCCGCCCACGCAGATGACGCAGTCACATTTATCGGTTCCTTCACCGGCGGCGAGAGAGCAGCTATATATCGGTGGCTTTTGGATTCGCGATAACCGTTTCCGCGCGCAGCTTCCGAACGCGCGCATAAATAAAAGGAGCCGCGAAATATGCTCCGAGGGGAATATCCGGGGAGCCAAAGTCTCTGGCGCGGATTCAAAATTAAAAACTCCATTTCGGCCGCGGTGAAATAAGATTTTAAGGAGGGTTATTACTTTTTGGATTTAAGTCGGGGAAGAAGATTGCAAATGGAAAGTTTGGATGGGTAATTTTGCAGTTTGGTTATTTTCACCGGGAAGTAAATCTGGCTGAATGGAATTGTTGTTCCTAAATGTGCAAAAAAATTTAATTTAAACTTTAAGAATAAAACTTGTGTTTTAAAAGATTGTGTTTTTTATATACTTTATGCATTATCGACTAATTAAACACGCTTTTAGAAAAAAACTTTAAATTGCTTCGATAAAAACACAAAAGAAAGTCCTCAATATTGGTAATTGCTCGTCTTTTAAGCATCAAAGCGAAAATTAATAAGCAAATTCTAATAAACCTCAGCATCAAAAAACTTTATCTCCCTTCCTAAAACCCTTTTCGAGAAAGCCAAAAAGCCACCAGTCTCTAAAATCGAAAAATTATTTCCGACCTCGCGGCTCTAAAAATAGCATCTCATCAACGTCCACTGCACTCCCAGAGGAGGGCGACGGGTCGAAAATAAAACCCGTCGAACGACTCGCCGCGCGTCCGATGTAAACAAGCTCGAAAAAAAACGCGGAATTCGATCGACGTGCATTTTTGCTTTTACGGACTCAAGTGGCTGCCTCTCTTTGCCCCCCTAATCGAATGACACGCGGCTCGCGAAGGTTTATTAAAAAAAGAAAAAAAGAAGGCGCACTGTTCCAGCGGAGCGCGTAATAACGCATTTTCCCCGCAGCCTTTGCCGGATGGGGAGAAGCGGAGAGCGTCCGAGAGAGGCTTCCTGCCGCGGAGTGGTTTTTGAATTTTTATTGAAAATTAAAGGGGGGCAAAGGGTCAATATTTGCTTTGCGTCGGGAATGGAATTTCTCGGAAGAGGATATATTTTTCTGAAATTAACAAGTTTCTTTTTAAGAAGTTAAAAAATTCTTGCGTGTCGAGAGTATTATGTATATTTTAAGAAGCGTTTTCCGCAAAATTTAAAAGGGGTTATTAAGTACGTTTATTTTTAGATACTGGTGAGATATTTTTAAAGGATGCATGAATCTTTTGCAAGTCAAATAATTTTTTAATGAGTTTTTACGTTTGCAAGTCTAAGTTCCAGTATTCAACGTCATTTAAATGCACGTCAAAGGGAGATATTATCATAAAAGTGCACGACATTCGTGAAAACACATTATTTCACAACAAACGCAATTCTTTCTAATAAGACAATTCGCTAACCCCTCGGATTTTCTTGCACTTTCGCGTTCTTAAAAAAAAAAGCAGTGAAATTCATCAGCCTAAAATTTCCTCGGTAAAAAGAAAAACCACTCGACCCTCGAACAAACTGATTTAGGTAAAACCCCATTTCCAAAGCGGCAATCTCCTCCAAGAAATCCGCTCCGCTCCGCGGAACGTTTAAGCTCTCCCGTTCTAATTCCAAGTACGAAAGGCAGCAGCAGCAGCAGCAGCAGCAGCAGAACGTAATATAAGCAGCCCCATTAATCCCACCCCGGGAACATCTCAAAACTACGCACGACAGTCGCAGCTAACTGCGGATTACATTCGTTCTCGCCGCGGGGTTAACCACTCGGAAAATGCATCACACGCAAGACGTTGCGGGGAGGGGGGGGGGAGAGAAGATCCTCTCGCGCCCACGTCGAGAGGAGATGGGGGGGGGGGGTCGATTCATATAAAACAGTGATTTCTCATCGTACGTGCTGCAATCCCCGCTGCAAGGTGAGAGCAGCCGCCCCGAGGAAAAAGTTTGATCCGCCGGAGATTCAACTGGAAGCGGAGCTTCGCCGATATTGATTCGCGGATTGGATTTCGCTTTTCTATTATTTTAACTGAGATTATTGGCTTTGCATGTTTATGGAACGCTTCGCGCGACCGTGCTTGCAGTTGGGTTACTTTGCTTTTTAGGGCTGCGGTCATTTTGCGGGAGCGGATCGAGGACCATTTGGAGAGCGTCGGAGCTTCTTTTTAAAGCATCGAAGCGGACGAACAGTTGGGAAAAAAAGGCCAAAACGCGTTTGAAACACTGATAATAATTCTTGCCAGTTAAATTAGCGAAGATAGAAGCGAATTGAAAGTTCACGTGAATGTCGTCGGGCAACGTTGTTTGAAACTAAAGATAGTTCAGGCTCTAGCATGTAATAATCGTTCAACAAGATAATTTCCATTTACGCAAACAACGTAGCGGCGAGTGAAAGCACACAACTTGAACTGGGAAACCGAGAGCCCTCACATTTATGCCGCAGAGGAAACAAAGCAACGTTTTTTATTAAAGCGCTTATAAATAATTTATTGAAAAAAAACCCGGATCGCGCAAAAGTGGGCGCTGAAAACCTTGTCAATTTAATGAAAAAAAAAATGTAGACTCGCAAGGACGCGTTGGGATAAGATAAAAAATAACTAGCCAGTCGCGCTAATTTGCTTCTAGATAATGAGAATTCTACAGCTCCCAGTGTGACTTTTGATTATTTAAGTAATTGCACCTCGTTAAATTAGCGCTCATTTCCGCGTAATCTAATAACCCGACAACCCGAGCGTATTCCTTTCGAAAGAAACGCCGTTCCTTCGAAAAACATAAAGAAACGCACTCCGTGAAAAATTACCAGAAATAAATCCAAGCGGGCGCGGGTCATTTTATCACCGAAATCATAGCTCACGCGAGAGCGTTTAAACTTCGCGAGCGAGCTATTACTTCCCGCTAAGGAGAACGAATATCCGCGGCGACCTTAATGGTAACCTTTTTATCCCCCCGGATTAACTACTTCTCGAGCAGTGTCTCCTGCCCTCCTCCCCCGGCAAGCCCCATAAATTATGCCCGCAGCCAATAACCAGGCTTTACTACGTGTCCGCGGCCCCCCCGACCTCCCGAGAAGCACGAGTCGATATATACCCGCCAGGTATATATCCCCAGATCCCGTCTCCGCGAGTCCAAAGACCAGAGAGGAAAAGGAGAAGAGGGTAAGTGTCACGCACGTGTGTATTACGGCTGTGCGCGAGCGTGTGTCCCGGGGCCGACGGCGGGAGAATTCGAAAAATAAGAAGCAGACACACCGTGCACGCTCACCTGTTCAGGGAGGCTCGCAACCCCGCGGAGTCCACACAGCTCGGGTCAACAGGTGAAGAGCGCCTCTGCCCGGACGCGCGTAAACAAAGCCTCCTTCCAACTGTATATCTATATCTGTCCCAGCTTCCTCTCCTGCTCGGTGCAGAGGGGTTGTTCTCTCTCTCTCTCTCTCTCTCTCTCTCTCTCTCCGGGGGCTCGTTCCTCGAGGGGGCGGCGTGTGCGTATACGGTATAAGGCTCGCTGCGTGCGTGCGGGCGTGCGACTCGCACGAGATATAGCGTCGGAGCGCCGACGGGGATCTGCCGGAGCGGACGAGCCAGCTCTGTCCGGTACTGCGCTGCAGTGGGCGCCGGGTACTACTACCCCCCCACTCCCCACCCCCGGGCGGTCGGAGTCGCGGCTGCGCCGTCGCGACCTTCCCAACCCCACACCGGAGAGCTGCGGGAACGAGACGCCGAGGGAGAGAGACCAGGAGGAGGGAATCTTGAGGAGTGCAGCCTGGATGCAGCTGGCTTTGAGCGCGATTCTCGAGTGCCAGCCGGAGATGCCGGGATGGATTTTGGGCGATGAGGTGATTCGGGTTTGAGAAGAATTTTTTTTGGATCTTTCTCGAGTTTGACGGTATTTTGGGATGATTTTTTGAAGGGGTGTGATAATGATGGCAACGAGAGACAGGTTTTGTAATTAGAAGAATAAAAAAGAATAAAAAAGAAAAATTAGAAAGAATAAAAATATTTTATTTTAACTGAAACAATGTTGCTGCTACGTGAGTAGTCAGCTTCAGGTGCAAAACGGAACAGCTGCAGCTAGTCATTGATATTATATAAAAAGCACATTGGATGCAGTTCTGTCTCAATCAGTATACAACAGAGATCTTTTTCTTAAAAGTATGCAATACGTAAGAAAATATGTAAAAACATTTCTAAGAAATCATTTCTTGTAATAAATAAATTAAAAAATAATTTTTAGGTTCCATGTTACATGAGATTCAGCTCTACAGCAACTATACTGTTATTTATGTAACTTATATCACAATTGCATAATTTTCGTCATTGCAAAAAGCAAGTAAATATCTCATTAGCATATTTCCACTTTTTTGTAATTTACAGCCTACCGTATTCCACTTCTCGATATAAAGAAAAGAGCTCTTTTAAATTTAAAGTTTCATAATTCCAAATGTCATATTTTAAATCGACGGCCACTGGATACCGCTTTGGACGGGAAACAACGGGGTTGATGGGTCCATTCCACTTTTGAATTTCAGTACTACAGAAAATTAGAAAAATCATATTTGATAGACTGTAGGCTGCTACCCCAATACACATGGCACAAGCGAATGCATTAATTCCCTGCAAATAAATTATTAGAATGTAATTGTACATTATTGCTGTAAGTTTTTTCAAATCTTAGTGACCAAACAGGAAGTTATTGCTTAACATGTTTAATACTCTAATATTAAAAAAAAACTTTTCTATTTTAAATGAATAGCCTTTATTTACATCTGATCCTGCTGAAGTTCCTAGTATGATGGGTTGTAGCAAGAGTTCAACTGCAGTACTAAAAAATTCCATGATCGATACAATAACTCCTACAAAGTTAGGACTCAATTCTAAGACGTTGAGGAAATAGCCAAAGTAGACAAAGGCTCGAAACAACGTTCCAAAAAAGCTAATCCCGTTTAGTTTATCATAACTTGTCTTGATGAGAACTAGGACGACCAGCATGACGGCCGGAACCAGTGTGCCGATAGAATTGCAGATTTTGCGGGGTATTATTTGGCGCGTGGAGAGTCCCACCGTAAAGCATACACATAAGTTCAGAAACCACATTAAGATGTAAGTACCGACGTTGTGATAAAGAGGTACAGCCTGTAATTCAATTTAATGAGAACGTTTTTAATGTGAAAATACGATTGCGCATGCGTGAAAGAGAGAAATATAATCACTCACCTGGATGGTAGTATTACTCGTAATATTATGAGTTTTCAAAAATATGTACTTTGGTACGATACTCTCATATGTCAAATTTCCATAAGTACAAGCACAGTGCGCAATAATTATTGCCCACACTGGTGGAGATGTTAATATGCCTTTCCAAGGTATTTTTAATTTCTAAAATAAATAATCAGTAATTTGAATATAATATAAAAGGATATTATATTCAATTTAAACATCGATACTACCTGAAAATTAGTGTAGACATTGCTAGTCTGTTCTACGAGATCAGATGAATAATTTACACTCCTGGCATAAAATACACTGCCAAAGAAAAGGCCGAGTCCCCCGTAAATGTAGAAAAGATAGTCCCGATAAAAAAGAGATTCAGTAATTCTGAAGATCATGTCTATTAGGGCGTATGCCAATAAGTTTGCTGATATTATCATGCCGCCTGTAAAAACGAAAATTTTATGAGTTATTAAAAAATTAGGAATACAATATTTTTCTAAATTAATTGACATTGTGGTGTGGTTAATGTAAGAAGGATAATAGAAATAAAAATTATTTATCTATTAAAATTTCAAATTATTAACCGACAAACTGATTATTCGGTTTACAAATAGTTACCTGATCTGGCTCTGTAGGATCGGGGTAACCATTGTGCCATTAATATGAATGTAGAGGGCAATATACATCCTTGACATAGACCTGTCGCGATTCTGCAGAGTATCACAGCTACGAAGCCAAGTTTAGCTACCAAAGGTACAAACAGATGAAAGATTGAGGAAAGAACGAGAGCACTGGCCAAGAGTAGGCGGGGATTATACCTGTTCACAATAACAGCAGTAGGCAACAGAGCCGCTGCATAGCCCCAATCGAACGAGTAATATACGTTATTGTATTGTTCTTCGCTTAACTGGAATATAAATAAAAAAAATATTAAATTTTTTATATTATTCAGAAATCTTGTTGTATATAATGGATCTACTTACACCATTCAAAGAAACCATTTGTCTTAAGACTCCATAACTGCCGGAGTATCTTATCGCCCATGTAAAAAGTTGTGCCCCAAGTAGGTAATTTGACATCCAAGATTGTGTGTTACTCATTCCTGCAATATTTTATTTTACTTAATACTTTAAATTGATAAATTTAAAGCAATTTTTAAAACACTTAAATATTAATAATTAATTGATAAAACTAATAGAATGTAAAATATTCTTTCTTTTAAAAAATGATGAGTCGATGACATCCTGCATTGTGATTGGTTGAGCACGCAAAGCGCGGAAATTCAAAGTTTTGCCTTTAGATTTTTATTTTTGAAAGACACGCGTAATTCATTTAATAATATTTTTCGACGATTTTTTATCCATGATTATTGATAATTTGTTATTAATTTTTGAAAGAAATCGATTACATTGATTTATTTTATAAACTAAATTAAAAATAAATAAGACATTAAATATTATATCAATAATTTGAAGTTGATAATAAAAAACCTCGATAAAATTTTTATTAATCTTATGACTTACATTTAAAATAAAGTTTTGTGTGGCTCCTGATTAGAATTAAATAAAAACCATCATTATTATAAATTAAGCGCGCGTGATCTCGCTATTTAAATTGAATAAGCGATATGGCATTTTTACAGGGGTTACTCTACAATCATTGCAAATATCAAAAATTCTATTTAAAAATGTACATTAAAACTCTAATTTCTATCAACCGTCAATGAAAATATATTTTTATAATTTTTTTAAACTCTTATGAACAAATCTTAAAACCAAACGTGCACAAACCTTTAGTATCGCACCCCATATTTCTTTGTTAACTAATGGCTATTTAGGGAAAATCCTATGATATAAATTACATCCATTAAATGAAACTAATCACTATTGAAGTACAATCGCACACGTAGTACCACACACCCAAATTTTGATTTCAGGACTGAGCTCGATACTGTTTCGAGAACTTATTTTACGTGATATTATAACATTGTTCTAATCGCACATACTTTTATTTACTTTTATACAATATTAGTCATAGTATTAGTCACGCATACTAGTTATCTGCTACAAGTTATCAGTCTTTTTACTGATTAGATTAAACACTGAGGTTAAATTTGTCATTAAGTTCTTAGATTATTGAGAATATTATGAATTTGACGACATTGTTGTCCAATGAAAAGATAAGATTGAGTAGCCATCGAATGTATTTGTCAGATTACTGCAAACCTCGTAATAGCGTTTGTTGTAAAAAAATTTGTATGCAAGTAAAGGCTCGAGTGTAGTTTACAAGAGTAGTTTAGTTATAAGAAATCTATCGTAAGACGAACTTATAAAAAACCTTATAAAAAGTCTTGATAATGCTTAGTTTTTAATTTTTAAAAAAAATTTAGTACATAATACAAGTACATTTACATTCCTGAACACCTAGACGTCACCCTCAGGAACACCTTCCGATTTTCGGCGCATCGACGGTGCCCCAGGTGGGTCACTTTGTAGACGATGTTTCGTCGCCCTGAAGGTGTTCCTGGACACCTAGACGTCCCTTACAGGAACATCTTTAGATTTTCGGCGCATGGCCGGGGCCCCAGATGGGTCGCTTTGTAGACGATGTTTCGTCGCCCTGAAGGTGTTCCTGAATACCTAGACGTCACCTACGAGAACACTTTCCGATTTTCGGTGCATCGACGGTGCCCCAGATGGATCGCTTTATAGACGATATCTCGTCGCCCTGAAGGTTGTAACGGGGAGCTGCTTGCTTCACGGGTTGCGTGAAATAAATGATTTTATTGATCTATTCTAGACTTGAATTTAGTCTCTTACCTTGGATACCCCTGTCCCCGACTTTAGCGGGGACAAACAGCTCTCATTACAAAACGGGAGATTCGCTACTCCCGGTGTGCTCCGGCTATCGGACTCTATTTTTATAGTTTATTCAGCTAAACTGGGTGGATTCTCAACCCTCTACGTTTGGGGCAAAAGGAGCATATGCAGGTCGGGTTTCATAATCAAAGACGCGAAGACTCAAATTTATATAACAATCGTTTCCGACTTTATTAGCTATATTTACATGTGTCGGGCGCGATACTTAAAGCTAGTTCTTACATTGAATTCGGATAATTGAGACTGTTCTCACGGTGCGACATTACTGTAAGTCGTCTCGCGTTCCATCAACGACGATCTCGTCGCATCTAAATAATTGAAGAATCTTAACTGCTCTCGCATTATATTCGCGATAAAATTATCCCTAATCGTATTACGCACACTTAGGAGAGAGAGAGAGAATAAGTAAGAGCTAACTGCTCGGAGCTTACGCTAACCGCCGGCTCGCTCGGCGTACGCTGCGCTGTTTCGCCTGTGGTACGCTCCGCCGTGAAATTTTCTCGCGGCTCGTCGAAGTCAGCGTGCTCGGTGGTGGAGGCGGTCTCTCCCCTCCCGGTCGACGGAAGCTTCCTCTCATCTCGAGCTCTCCATCCTGACGTGGTTGCGTAGAAATCCGTCTAAGACAGTCTAGGATCCCTGGGGACTGGCTGGGCCCTGTTCCTTAGGACGAACCGCTTCTGCTCTAGGCCAGCGAGCAACTACTCGCTCTTCTCGCGAGGGCTCGCGAGAACACCTTCCTTCATCCCTACTCTCTCTCCTCTGACCGCATTCCTAAATTGTTTACCTGAGCTAATCCGCGGCTCTGCCTGAATTGTTTACGTGCGTCGGGCGTCTCCCGACGCTATGGAAACGCGGCCTTGAGTTTGGTAGGCAAGCTAACTGCTCGGTTACAAGGTGTTCCTGGACACCTGGACATTGTCTACAGGAATAACTTTTGATTTTCTGCGCATCGACCGTGTAATGCAAGTTATTGCACCTACTGAAATTACTATTTGATAAAAAAAGTTTAGTACACCAAATTAAATTTGTAAAATTTTAATTTTTCAAAATGCTACTTCAGATTTCATTTAGTGACTTATGTTTTTACATTTTTTGTATGTGTTTTATTTTACTTAAAAAATGTTTGACTTTATCAAAGTGCAAAATTTGAATGATAGTTAGTTTTAAAAATTTATGATCTGTGAAATATCTGTAAATTCAAATGAAAACTTTACGAAACAGAGAAGGATGCTCGGTAACAGGTTCAAAGCAACGGTTAGCCGAGTTTGATGTATTCCGTATTATCATTGATGGGAATCATATAGTAAATATAGTTTAAATATATAAATATTTCAAAATATATCTAAAATATTCCAAAATTTTAAATAAATTACTAAAATGGAATGAAATCTCTATAAAAAAATTAACTTTGAACCGAAGTAAAAAGTTAGGCGAGTTTGATCTATTCCATATTACCAATGATGTTAATAAGGTAATGAAAATATAGTTTAACAGTCAAGTTTTCAATTCATAAATATTTTAATAACCAAAATTACAACATATATCCAAAATGACCTACTTCATACTCACGCATGTCAATCAAATACTTTACTTAACTATTCTACACTACATATACAAT
>UCOL01004642.1:0-13971 GCA_900474335.1 Ormyrus nitidulus
GTTATACATCTGAGACAAAATAGTCATTTGTAAATATTTTATGTCGATTTAAAAAAATTCATAATTTTGATGCAATTCCAAAGTGGACAATCGCATGTTCGGTCCCCCCCAACAGCTGAAATTGCAATTATTCTTGAAAATTTAAATTTAAATATTTTTTCCTTTAATTAAATTTCGCATTATGACTTACGCAAAAGAAGTTGTACGAAAAACCTCGAGCAACGCGCGCGTTTCTTAATTTACGCCGATGAAAATTTGAGAATTAGCGAAATTTTTCGCAAGTGCAATTTTTAATAAGAGAGTAATTGCGAATTTACGGAAGTTCAAGAATGTAACGATGAGAAATTTGAGGCTTCCAAAGGATTCCCTCGCTTCGGCCAGACCTTGTCGGTTCAGTATGTCGGAAGGCGCGTGGGTGCAAAGAGAGAAAAAAAAAACGAAAGAAAGAAGAATTGTGCGAAGTTGAGAAGACAGAGAGATAGACAAGAAGGACGCGCAGGGAAACTTTAGGAGGCGTCCAAGCTCATACTTTATGCAAATGAAGAAGGAAAAGTTATCATCGGAGACTAATATTCTTGGAATTTTTTAATATTATACAATTAAAAATTTCGAACTTCGGTCATTGACACTTGAACGAGTAAGTGAGGCTGTCCATTACTTCAATGTCTTTCAAATGTCTATATATAAGCAAAAGGACCGATAGATGTTTAAGAAGTAAATGAGATTGCAGTTTAAAAATTGTTCAACTAAAAGCTTTAATTCCAAAGCAAAAAAGGACGTTGTACGAGGAGTGCTAAAAACCTAGGAGGTAAAAACTACGGCGGAGTACAATAGGGGAGCAGTGTGCGAAGAAGAAACTAATGCGAAACGCGGTTAACCTGAGCTATGTCCCACAATGCAAGAGACTTTGAAAAAAGCTATAACATCTAAAAAAAAAATTGAAGCTACGAAGAAAACCCGGAAAATCAGGGAAAAGACGGCGAAAAGGAGAACCTCGTCGAGACCCGCATCCCGATGATCTCGTATGCGAGTCACAGGTGCTTTATTGTACACGAAAGCTTTATGCGCTCTCTCTCTCCTTTTCTCTTTCCTCGGAAAGCGGCTGCCGAAATGCAGCGACGCACGAAATCGCCTGATTGCAAATTCGCGAGCATCCTCAGATCTGCATAAGCAAACGCGCCGCGCGAAAGAGGCCCGGGCCGCGTGCATACGCGGAAAAGGAAGGGAGAGGGGGCAAAAAAAATAAATACACCGTACCGAGAGAGAGAGAGAGAGGGAGAGGGAGACGTCTCTCTTCATTTTGGCCGCCGCGGCGAGTTCTTGTATTTAAGTGCCGCTTGTCCTGAATAATTCATTGTGTTTTTACGATATGAGAATTTATGAAGAGCAGCGTGTAGCCGCGGCGGCGGCGGCGGCTATGCGGAATACTTTGCCGGCCGGGCGCGCGCAGAAATTTTTGGATTAACTGTCACGCGCGAGTTTGCCTTTTTATTGTCCTTAAAAAATATTAAATTTTTCCCCGCTAGACTTCGTTATGCTTCATTCTTGGACTTCCGTCTTCGTTCCTTGCTTTCCTTTCGTTCTTATTTGACCTCTTTTTTTCAGCTCCGGCGAGTTCCGCATAATAGCTTGAAATATGCGAAATTACTGTTAAGTCGCCTGAATTATTATTCCTCATAATCCACCGTACGCACAGTTTCTCCGAATATAAAGTAATTACAATATTTATATCACTTCGTTCCGTTTAAAAATTTCTCGTTTTTCTCCAAATATTTTTCAAGCAAACTATGTGCTTTATTTACGCTTTTATTTAATTCCAACTTAAAACATTCGATAAGCACTCTGCTAGGGTTATTTCTAGCCAGTTTCTACTATTCTCTGATTTTAGATTCCAGGCAATCTTTTATCTAATTAACAAATTGCCCCGAAAACCGACCGAGCTCGCCCTTTTAAACGAAACGTCGTCGATCCGCCAAATATCCAATCTCCGTCAATTTCCAGCAAAACCGATCCTAAAGCGCGAAAAAAAAACTCCGCGGAAAAAAAGACCGAGGGCGGAAAGCGCGCGGGCGGAACGGGAACGGGCAAAACAAGAGCCCACACACGGCACAGCGGCGGATCGGGGCGACTCCGGCATAAAGAAATCTCGTTTCGACGATCCGACGGTGTGCGGGGGTGGCGGCGTCGGCGGTGCAGCCACCGGCAGTGCACATAATCCGCGTATACACGAGCGGCGTTTTGTTTCAGAAATGGCTTCGGCGCGCGTGAGCGAGTTCTCTGATGACAGGCATCAGCGGCGCGCAGCCCCCGTTCTCACGGACGTCTCTCTCTCTCTCCGCGGCACACTCGATCCGAACGCTCGTAACTGATCTTGCCCAACGGAAGTTAAGCCGGCTATACCGCCGCCGCCGCCACTCTTTGCTTCACCGTTATTGCCCCCGCGCGCCGAAAGTCATTGGCCTTGCGACTCATTCCGCACCGCGGCTGACGAGAGAGAGAGAGACCCCGTTTCTCTCTCCGCTTCTAATCTTATCTAAGCATTTTGGCGCTCGCGAGAAGCGGAGTTATTGAGGCCTCACCTATATACGCGCTTAATAGTCCGCGAACTTTTTCACGCGGAGTGGAAGATATTTTCCGGCAGGTTGTTTCAAATGTGAAAAAGAGCTGCGAACGGTTGTTTAATTGGAAAATTGAGCATAAGCAGGTCGTAAAGCGGGCATTTTTCTCAAGCACAAAAGCAAAAGTGCATTTGTTTCGTACATAAGAGAGCCCCTTACGTAAGTCAAGAAACTTTTCATTGCGAAAAAAAAAAAAAAAAAAAATGCGAGAGAAACATGTGACTAATTCGTATTTTACTGCATCCTATTTTTACTACACATAAAAGAATGACGACGCGTGACTCAATGCAGACAAGGCCGCCTCCATCCAGCAGCAGCCTCTTACTTTCGTCGCGAAAAATATATTTTGCAAGAGCTGCCTCGTCGGCCGCCGGGAAAACCCGGCGCGTTTCGCAGCTGCATCCAGCCTCGCAGCCGTCGAAATCGAAGGAGAAAAAGAGCGCCGCGCGACTAACGAGCCGTTAAGAAACTATACCTCCGCGCGCCTGCTTTTCCGTCGACCGACGAGGAACGTCGCGCTTTTTATTCTCCGCCCCCTGCGACGACGGGCCGCGGGAGACCTGTTTCGCGAGGGGTCGTATACGCGCGAAAAAAGAACTTGATAAGGAGAGCGACAAAGAGAAACGAAGATTGCGCGAGTCACGATAATTCATAGGAGAGAGAGCAGCTGATCGGGAAGCCACCGAGCGACAATATGAAGCTTAGGCTGTTTATTTTCCGCCCCTCGGACTGTGTGAGCTCTGCAGCGAGACTCACTTTTTATCTTACAGATGTGTACCTCTCTGTGCGCCTCCGTTCCTTTTGCCGAATTCTTTTTGGACCTATATGCCGCTGCCCGCTGAAGGTACCTTCTTTTCAGAAGCTTGAAAAAAAGACGTATATTTTCTTTTCTTGGGAAAGTCCTTCGTTCAAAACGTATTTAAAATATCGTTCGAGAACTTTAAGTCAATTGAGTAATTTTGGGAAAAACCAGATAGAACAGTTGCGCGGACAGCTAAATTTTCGCACTGGTTAGTTTGGTCATTTATTTTGAAGCCAAGAGAAGATACTAAAAATGGGAAAAATCCCGTGACGGAGAGACGTGATATATTATTGATCGGAATGGATTTTATCTCTTTACGGTGAGCAAGAACATTTCTGCGAAAACTAATTTTGCGATACCGAGCTTTTGCACTAACTTTTCAGCCAATCCAAATCGAGGTTAATCAATTATGCGCAAACTTCGCGTAAGCTTGAACGTTCCATCACGCTGTAACTGATCATTTAAAAAGCAACGTATTTTCGTCGGAGACATAGAAAAAAAAGAAGAAGATAAATGCCGGGTCAATCGTTCGAGGATCATCCGTAAGTCGGCCAATAAATTCCGTTCCCAATCGCCGTACTTATAGGCAAAGAAATCGCATCAACAGCCGCCATGTTCCCGGGACAAAAGTCTCGGCGGAGAAAACAAGGGTGTCTCTCTCCGCTTATCGGTGCTTCCAGGCAAAAAATCCCTCGAAAAACAAAAAATGATCGGGACCCCGAGAGCCGAGATCGCTGCCGGGCCGCGGCTCCGAAATTCGTGAAAAAGTGGCGGCGGCAGCCGAAGGAATCCTTTTGACTCCCCCCTTATCGCTGTCCACTTGGTCTTAATCCCGAACCTCTCGCAAGTCGCCGTTCCTCCCCGCGCTTTGGCTCGCGCGTTTTCATTTCATTTTCCCGGCCCGAGCCAGCGGCAGCAGCAGCAGCCGCCAGGACTACTACCCCCACTCGGGCTGATGAACGCACGAAGAGAGAGAGAGAGAGAGAGAGGTTCGGGAGGTTCGGGGTGGGGGAGAGGGTAAAGAACGAAAGAACCCATCCTGCAGGACGTCGGTCGACGGCACCGCGCTAGAATCCCTCTCTCCCGTTCTCGGGCCGAGGGGGTTGACTCTTTGCGAGCGGAGGGTTGCGCGCGCGAGGACTAGAGCGAGAGAGCGCCGGGAGAGGGGCGGGGAGGGGGTAAAAAGAGGAGGCGGCGGCGGCGGCGGCGGCGGCGGCAGGCGCAGAGGCAGGAGAAGCCGGCATAGCAACAGAGAGACCGAGCGAGCGCCGCGGCTCTGAAACGAACTGTGGAAGCGGCTGTGGCTGCTGCCGCCGCCGGGCTATATATGCGGGGAGAGTGAGAGAGAGCTACTGCCACGCCATGCCGGCTGTCGCGCGAGAAAACGCGCGCTCTGCTCTCGCCGAGAGGTGATGTGCATTTTTTTTTTTGTTTTTTTTCACCCACCGGCGAATTTCAGCCGGATCCCGTGGCTGCGATTATCCGGGCTAAGATTCGGCGAGACACCGGCGTTCTCCGAACTTGTTAACACTCGTCGAGGCTCGACTTTCGACTCCGCGCAGGCACGGAGAGCTTATAAAATCGTGGAGGAAGACGAGTCCCAAGATCCTGGAGAGGAAGGTCGGCCGAGAGAGAGAGAGAGAGAGGGGCGATCGGCAAAAAGTCCTGAAAAGCATCAGCATCCTGCGCGAAATTCTAAAAATCCCCCCGTCGTTGACTCGCCGAAAAAACGGGGGGGAAGAGCGGCGCCGAGGACAGAGACAGCTGTTGAAGGCGAAGACGAAGCAAACGCGAAGTGAAAGCAAGGTGCAGGCCGGGGAAAAAGGAAGGAAGTCAGTTCCCCTCTCGCTCGCGGCGGAACGACGGAGAGGAGAGGAGAGGAGAGAGAGAGAGAGAAATCGCGGCACGGCGCGCTCGCTCGCGCGGCGAGGAATATCGCGTATTGATCGCGTCGCGCGGGGGTGGAGCAGCGCCTGCTGCTGCTGCTGCTGCTGCTGCTCGGAGCTCTGCTCTGCTGCCGAGCGCGCTGCCTGTCTGCTGCCGGCACACGCCGCTCGCAGCTTCTTGCCGCGGCGAGCGACCGCCCGAGCGGGAGGACCGCGATAAGCGGAGAGAGAGAGAGAGCAAAAAATCGAGGCGAGCGAAGCTAAACGAGAGGTCGTCGAAGGATTGTTTTGACGCTGATGCTCCTTCGACTGATTCTTAGAGCGCGGAGCTGGCTTCTGCCTGGTTATCGTTGGGGGGCCTAGAGCGCGCGGGAACCGAGGATTTTAGGATCTTTGATCGCTGGTGGATCTTTTAGACACGTGGATTTTAATAATATGTCGCAGCTTTACAGGGCGATAAAACGTTTTTATAAATTTTTAGTACTGTGTCGGAAAAGAGTTTTTGAAAATCAGCAAGAATTAATGGTAACGGATTAAAAGTTGAATTGCAAAATATAAATTTGAAAAATAAGAGTTCAACAGCCCGGGTTGCGGACTAATATTTCTCTATCTTAAAGCATATTCTCTCGAATAATCGAATGACCGAATCTCCTGCCGCGCCGTTCCGATAATAAAAGGTGGACACGTCATTTTATCACTCCTTGTCCGGATCTCCCTCCTTTTTCTCTCTAAAAAGCTTCCCGGCAATACAACGTTTTTATTCCCCTTTTGTTCGCCGTCAAAACGCGTCGACCGCAGCGGTCGCACAATATCACAATATGTAATTTGCCATTTTAACTGGTTAATCGTTCTATTTCGGAAATGTGGCAGCAATCGAATTAATAGGAGAAAATAATTTTTTTTGATATATAATATATATATTTAAATGATTTAGCATAAATTACAAAACCGCCTCGACTATTATTTAATTATTAAATGCAGATTAATGATATTACGAACGTATTTTAAGGCATTACCGAAAAACTATAAAAAATTGTAGGTGCGAGATATATTTGTTCGCCGAATATGCGCGTTAATGCAACAAGAGTTCACTCCACGGATACTTCGGCGCGTTTAGCGCCAAAATTTTAACGAAGCGCGTCAAAGCCACTTTGCCGAAACTGAATCTGCTCGCACCATTCCCCGTGTATTTATACCCTCGCCATTCAAAATCGTAAAACGAAAAATGAAAAAAAAAAAAAAAAAAAATAATAATTCCAATATAATTTCTTTTTCATCGTTTATATCAGCGGCGTACAGTTTAAAAATTTATTTAATCAATAAAACTTTAATTTCTTATTTGCGGCAGATGCGTCACGATTTATGTGTAAAGCGTATAAAATTTGATCGAAAGATAGACGTAGAAGTAAGCTTTATTAAAATTGAATCGAGGAGTAAATTGAAAATTGAATAAGGCGACATGCGTAACGAAACGAGGAGGGAGGCATGAGATTATATTAATCGACGAAGAGAGCTACTTTGTCGAGTTTGTCGGGGCGTGAAGAAAACTGGCTACCAACTGGTACCGGTCTCACTCACCTGCTTCAACTACATCCCTTCAACGCGCCAGACAATGTATCGCAGTATTCATCGGCTGCTAACTGTAATAGATATACGAAAAAGACCGCTGCAACGTTAACCATATTTGATAAAAATTCCCGCAATCCATCCTGATTGAACGTATCAATTCGCCCGTTGGTACAAGTATACGAAACAAAAATGAAGTGTTGTAAAAAAGCACAACAGGATGAAAAAAAGGACGGGAGGCGCGGAAAGAGAGAAAGAGCGAATTCGAGCGGCCCAGGAGAATGGCCGAAATACGATCTCAAAATTTCAATAAACTAACTAACCGTCATCGAGTCGTTTCGAAACGGACCGAAGGACAGTTAATTTACTTTTCAATCGGACAATATGAAGTGGACGAGCCGGCCGCGCTAAATGAAAGTATAGACGAGGCTCGGCTATGGGGCACTGTGTATTGTTTTGTCCTCTCTCTCTCTCTCTCTCGCTCCGTTTCGTCCATGTGGAGGACTCGGTGACGGCTGAAAAAATAAAAAAAAAAAGGGACCAGAAGAGGCGCCAGAGGGGGGTGGAAAAATCTTTGGCCAAAGTCGAGGCGATATGGAGAGCTAAATCTTTCCAGGACCTTTCTCTCTCTGTCCTCCTGATTCCGCGTCGGTTTTTCTTCCGGCGAGGGCAAAGGCAAAATCAAGTTCGATTAAAGTGACCAAGAGCAGGGCAGATGGGGAGGAAAGGAGACAGCAACGAGCCCGAACACTTGTAGCCGCTTTGACGCGGCTCGACGTTTTTTTTTTGGTACCTCTTCAGAGATAATCGAATTTCACCGACGTTATTTTATTCAAAGGAGTTATCGCGATTGAATCGACTCTTATCGCGATCTCTCTAATTGTCAATTTCAGAATTACGTTTCAATATTCCTCGCTGATCCAGTTTTTCCAGAATCTAAAAAATGTGCACAGCAATAGTTAAAACGTTAATAAACGTCTCTCAAAAACTATAAACCGAAAAGGCTCGGTAGAACGTTGACTTAAAGAGCCACCGATAAATTACAAATCTCGTAACGTTCGCGAGCCTTAACACTTCCGCCGTGGAAGGTTACAACGGCGGCGCAATCAACATAACGCAATAAATTAGCTCCCCTATCAAAAGGCCCGTAATTTAGCCGGCCCGGCGCACACGCGGCTCGGCGGTGCGCGCGGAAAAAAAAATTTAAAAAGCCCCATTCCCATCGGAGAGAGAGCCTCGGAACTCGGCGGCGGAGGAGAGCCCCGACCGCCTAACTAGACTACCCCTCTCTCTCTCTCTCTCTCCGCGCTTGTCTATCCGCTGATAAAAAAAAAAAAAATCCGCCATCCGTAAACAATGGCTGAATAAAGTGAGGGGGAGGGGGGCGAAGCGCGCGTAGGCTGGTTCAAGATGACAATCGGACAAAAGCGAGATATTGCCGGAGCGCTGAAAAGATGTACAGACAGAAACACGCGCGCGCGCGCGGGGCTCGCGGCGCGGAGCGAGCACGAGGGAGAGAGAGGTAGGAGGAAGAGTCGGGGTCGGCGATCCACTCAGCTGATGTCTGGCCGAGCGCAAGCGCAAGTGCCTCGCGGTGTGTGTTGCCGAGGCCTCGCTCTCTCGGCTCTCTCTCTCTCTCTCTCTCGCTCTCTCTCGCGAAGCGGTAACGCACGCAGGTGCAGCGCTTTAACTCTCGCGCGACGCTCTAACGGAACGGGCAGCGAGGACGTTTCTCGTTGCGCAACGGACGGACTTGTATACGGACACCCCGTCTGTCTCGTTGCGCGAGCGAATTTTTAATATATCGATTGTCGCGAATCGCCGAATTGTAAATCGGGACGTTGTAACATGCAAATTGGATGATTTCAAGACAGACGTGTGGTATATGCACTGTCGGGGGATCAGAAATTTCGACGGCTGACAGACAAGTTGATTTTATCAACGCGAAACTCGTCGTCGTCCAAAAATAACCTTGACTGCAGCCTTTATTAATTAACCGGCCCTTTAAAAGCGCGCTCGGCCGAGTCGGAAAGGAAAACCGGCCCCGCGGCGCGGCGAGCCAATCTTGGCAGGGCTCATCCCGCATAATGAACAGCGCCCGGAAAGTCAGCGGTGTAGAACAATAATTGCGGCGCCGCGGCTGCAAACGCGTCCGACTCTCGTCCTCCTCTCTCTCCCCGGTCCCCGCACTTACGTGTACACGGCGGCAGGCACGCGAGCTCTATATATACACGCGCCTTTTGAAAATTGGAGAGGTCAGTGTCGGAAATCGAGAGGGCTGATGCCGAGCGGGTGGGGGGAGGGGGAAAGCATTGACCCCTTCCCCCCCGGTCGGTCAGCAACAAAAGAGCCCCGAGGTTTCGCGCGCGATTCGCGGTCAGCGTCGCCCGGCGCCTATATACGCAGATGCAGGCGCACGCAGCTGCTGCCGCCGTCGCGTCCTCTCTCTTCTTCCGCCCCTTTCCCCGCGGGGAGAAAGGAGTCGGGAACGAAAACGAGGTCGGACGCGGGCCAAAGATAGCCGCGCCGACGTATTTTCGGAAGCGCCAAGGATACGGCTTAGTTGCTTTTTAATGGCCTGGAGTAATTGTCGGCCCCCGGCTGGATCGCCAGTGTTTCGTTTCATTGAAATTTCGGCGGGAGGATCCGGCGACGTGTAATTGAGGTGCGTGGAGCAAAGGGGTTGTACGCTTCCAACTTCTGGCGTTTAATATTCTATTAGGGCCGAGAAAACAGTTGACGAGTATCGATCGCGCGCGAGGAAAATTCTTGCTTAATCGCGCGTGGAAATCGGATATTTCGAGGCTCGCGTTCCTCCGTAGAGGTTAAAAAAAAAAAGGAATCGACTCTCGCAAAAAGTCGGATCCCGGGGATCCATCGGGGTCCATTATTCCTGGCAGGTCTGACGCATCGGAGCCGGGGGGGCCGGCTTGGCGTCGGTAAAAATGCGCTATTTCGACGTTCGAAAATCGATGACGCCGAGTAGCGGCGAGGAAGAAAGCCGGCCTTTCGAATGCGCCAGAATAAAAGAGGAGGATAGCCGCACCGGGAGAGATACGAGACGGAGAGAGCACAGCAGCACCGCGCTCCTCGTCTTTTGGACGGGTCAACGTCTTGCGGGCTGCCGCCGCAGCCGCCGCCGCTGCTGCTGCTGCTGCTATCGACAGGGCGGCTCGCGACACTCGAGGAATGCCGCAGGTCGAAAATACACCGCGACGGGCGCCCGCGCACACACCAGCCAGAAGGTGAGAGTCTTCAAATTGTCCGAGAGCCGCCGGTCAGGCATCGGTCCAACTCTCTCTCTCTCTCTCTCTCTCTTGCTTTTTTCCTCGCTACCCCGGAGCCGGAGCCGCGGACTCGCAATCAGACGACTCGGAACACCGAGGCTCGGGCCTCTTATATATTTTATCGGCGCGCGATTCTCTCGGTTAATCTGATTTGGATACACGGTTATCCGATGATTAAAAGAAAATTAGTCAAATCTTTCTTTTCACCTCGCTCCAATTTACATCCGCGTACAATGATTCACGGATCGGTGAGTCACTCTCTTAAATTTCGTCAAAAACCGAGAGTTATTTTGAAAACTCCACTAAATTTTCAGCCTCATTGTCGGAGCAGCCGCGGCCGCTTATAAATCAAGACCAGTTTTCCGTTCGACAAAAAGAAAAAAAAAACTTTACCCGAGACACCGAAAAGCGCGATTACGCGGAAGTTCGCCGCGTTTCCCGCCCAATTCCCCGTGCACGCGAGAGCACGTTGTCGCGTTCCCAGCCTCGCACACACATCTATCCCCCTCCCGCCCCGCATATCCAGCACGCGGCGGCTGCGGCAGCGGCGTCGGCCCGAGAGGGGCCGTCGATTGTCTTTTATCGCGTAACAAACAGAACGTGACTGCTATTCTCGTCACTTAAGGAGACTGTCGCCGGCTAAGTATAGAAGAACGGACGTTTTACCGGCGTTCAAAAATACATATATCGCGCACCGAGCGCGCGCGGCGCGGTGCGCCGCTCTCTCTCGAGGGCGCTCTTTCAACCATAACGCTTACTCCTCCTGCATCCATCAATCACCGTCTTTAATCTCGCTCTCTCGCCGTTCCGCCGTGTAAATGATTTCCGATCCGACGCCGGCCGCGGATGCGGGCGACGCGATTTTTCCGAGATCGCCGCCACTCTTATATTAGTTTCGGCAAACTTGTCCCCGTTGCCGGGGGCGGGGGAAAACTCCCCACCGATATATTTCATCGATACTTTGAGATATATTAGAAAGTCCAAAGCGAAGATGGGGGTGTGTTGGTCTTATTTCGCTCGGGACAGTGGGGATAAATAACATATAAATCGTCGCTCGTCTAAATACTCACGCTGCTGCTTGTGCCTGGACTCCATGATCATCATTTGCTCGTGCTTGTGCCAGGCGGCGTCGGTCGTGTCGGTCCCGGCGACGATGCCCCTGGCGCCGGCGGTCGGTGGCTGTACGCCCCCGCGAGCGCTGCCACCGCCACCGCCCCCTTGGCCGCCGCCCCCACCGCTCCCGTACTCCATCCCCGAGCAAGCAGGGAGGCTCTGCCCGTCAACAGGCTCACAACGACATCGGGGCCCCGAGTGCCCCCGCAGCCAGTCCTTCCCAATTTAGTCGCAAGGTCGGGTCCTCGGGTCCTTCTCTCGGCGCGCGCGGACGGCTCAGCCCGTCGCGGTCGTCATTGATCCCTGATCCCGCTGCCGCGAGGCCAAGCCCTCCAACAGGCGAGAGCCCCTCTCCCTTCCTTTCTCCGTTTCTTCGCCGCCGTCCTTTCGCCGTTCTTTTTCACCCTTTGCCTCCTCGGCCTCCCCTCATCCAACCTGCTGCTCCTCCAACGGGGCTATCTGCAACAGAAGAACAAACAATTGGCCGTCTCGGTTAAACCTGCGGTTATAATTATAACGATCGAGCATCATCACACACACGCGCGAGCATCGTCATTGCTCCATTCAGCGCTCCTAGAATTAAATGCGGCAACCCATGTCGTAAGATCTGGGATGACTTTAAATAGCATTTTTGGGTCAGCGCGCCCGATCGATGCGTGCCGCAAATCTCTTTTCGACCGAGCGAATAAAAAACGATCCCGCGAGCAGCGTGTACGCACCGCCGAGTACCAACGCTCCAGTCGGCTCGCTTCATTTCCGCGTGGCGCAGCTCCCGCCGAGGAGCGGAGCCAGCGGAGGACGCGCCGCGGCGATTCACCTAAAATTATGTGCCCGTTCACCTCGCGGACGAGGAAAGTGCACGTCGACGGACCGACGCGATCCACCGGGGAGGGGGCGACTATATCCTCGCCTCCACTCTCTCTCTCTCCCTCCGACGCTTCCTGTATTTTTATCCCAGCTTTTCAGCCTTCCCCCCCACCGTCTGTGTTTATGTTCTTTGTACCCCGAGTCCTCCGGTTTCTACTTTTATTTCTTCAATCTACTTAGCCGGTTATAGAGCTAATGGAACCTTTTCCCAAAGGGTTGTATTTTATGATTTTACAGGCGAGCCCCGAGACTTTGTCGGAGTGAAACTATTATTTACGATACAAGTGTTAGTTTTATTTCAAATATATATATATATATAGAAACTCGAGCGATTCACAAAGATGCGAATGGGGGAATGAGTTTTTTAAATAAATAATATCCCCCGGTATCGGGATTTCAGTAGCCGCGCGTCCAGCATGAAAAGTTTAAAAATAGCTCGATCGATTTACGGTAATGACTTTCCTCGGGGAGGGAATAATAAAAATCCTGGCCGTGTTCCTTTATTTTTAGTTTTAATTCCGCAAAGCAATAGGCGCTCTCTCGACCGAGCCGTGTTTCTTTTCTTTTTTTTTTTTTCCCGAACTCGCTTTAAAAATCAACCGGCGTGTCGTTTCAGCAGCTTCGTCTCCGCGGCTCGGCCGTCTCTCTCTCGCCTTGCGAAACGAGCGCTCGTCGCGAGCATTCGTCGTTCCCAGTCGATATTGAAAACGAGTGACTAATGATTATTGGTCGCGATGCACCGACGACACGTCGCGATTCCCCGGAAAGAGGAGAAGCCCGCCGCCGCCGCCGCCGGGCTCCGGAGGAAGATTCCCGCGCTCTCTCTTTCTTTTTTGCCGCCTCCTCCCTTCCGGCCTGTGCCGCGCGTCCTTAGCGGGCTTTTTAGCGACCGCGCCTATTTCTTGGCATTGAAAGGCGTGCGTACGCGCCGGGGACTTATCTTTCCACTTTGGCGCGTCCGCGTTATCGATACGAGAGAGCGCCGGGCCGCAGAAGTATAAGCACGCGGCGCGCGCGCGCGCCCGGTGACGCAATTCCTCGCGAGGCTAGCGGGAGGAGGAGGAGGAGGAGGAAAAAAAAAGGAAACAAAGCGCATGCGGCGGATGGCTAACGGAACGCGCCGAAGGCACGTCGCTTTTTGCGGACCGATCGAGCCGACTCTCTCAGTATGCGCGGAAAACGGTTGACTCTTACTTATTTGCGTCGATTGATGCGCAGTGCTCGGCTTTCGTCGAAAAATTACATTTCCTCTGTATTTAATATCATTGCGCAATACCGCAAGAAACTCGAAATGAGGAAAGACAGCGAAATTAGAAAAAAAAAAAAAAGCATTTTCCACGGAAAACGAGCGATCGAAATCCGTTTGCTCCGAAGCGCTCTCTCGACTGCACCGAGGCGCATTCGCGAAAACAATCGAAGTAAGCGGGCGCGGGAGTTAAAAAAGGAAGCCGTCGGCGGGGGCGTGAATATAAAAAATGCAACGAATGCACGGCTGGTGGAGGGTGGGGAGGGAGGACGAGGGGAAGGAGAGGGAGGGGGGACGGCAGTCGCGCGACGCGTTGCAATTAGGAACTGCGCTCGCGCGCGGCGTCTCCAGGAATAACCTCAAACTCGCGCAGTGTCTAATTACTTCCTCGACGAGGCTCACCCACACAGAGAGAGAGAGAGAGAGAGCCCCCAGCGAGAGAGCGCAGCGTGCACAGTGTACAGTGCGCGCCCCACGCGGGTGTCGCGCGAAAAACAAACGTCGCGCGTGCTGACATTTCTCGCTCTGGTATTCGTGCCCGGGCCTCCCCCTCCCGTCTCCCCCCCCCCCCCCCCCCCCCCCCCCC